>NDGM011175567.1:0-10657 GCA_002564305.1 Octomys mimax | reverse complement strand
GGCCGGCAGGGGCTGAACACGGGCGGGCTCACTGGGTGTGAGCGGTGAGACGGACCTGGAGCCTTTGGGCCTTTCTTTCTTTTTGTAAAACAACTTTCCTAGGTTGATAGATTTCAGGGTTTCTGTAAGCTCCTGATAAAGTGTGTGTATGTGAATGTGGACAGGAATGTTTATAGCAACATTATTCAGAAGAACTAAAGCCCAGAAGTCACCCAACCACACACCAACTGATGAGTGGATACACAAAGTGTGGCCGATCCACGCAGTGGAATCACTACTCATCAAAGCAAAGGGAGCATGGGTACCTACCACACCACAAGTGGGCCAGAAAGCATGTGAAGAGGAAGGAGCCAGACACAAAAGACCACAGGCTGTGTCATTCCATTTTGCTAAAATGTCCAGAGCACGCAGGTCCATAGAGATGGGGAGGTGATTACACTGCGAGGGCTGGGGATGGCAGAGGGTGAGAAGTCACCCCCAAAATGTCTCTTTACAGAACAATGGATGTATTCTGAACTTCAACTGTGGTTGTATGACCTTATAAATATATCAAAAAACCAATGAAGTACACATTTCCAAAAGGCAGATTGTATGGTATATGAACTATTTTTTGCAAATCCTTTTCTTTCTTTCTTTCTTTCTTTTTTTTTTTTTCAATACTGGGGATTGAAATCAGGACCTTGTGCTTGCCAGGCAGGTACTTACTCTACTGAGCTCTCTCTCCAGTCCTGAACTATCCCTCCAATAGAGTGTGTAGGGAGCAGTCAGTGGCCCTGTGGGTTCTCCAAGTATACCGTGACCCAAGGAAGCGAATGGCCCAGGATGAGCCTTTAGCCCTGTGCAGCTCTGGCAGCTTCTCCGTGCTGAGCCTCCATGACTCTATCATGCTGAAAGGTCACTTGCTGCCCCCCAGGGCCGGTCTTGTCCCCTAACCACACCCCCTTTTGTGGTCATCTTTCACAGGGTACCAGCACCAGCCGGAAGCCAGGCATGCTATGGGCCCAATTTGCTGTAGGCTAGCACTAGGCAGGAGGCCCCAGGCAGGGCCACCACTCCTTTCCCTGGAAGGACTCCCAGTGTTCCAAGGCCCATTCAAATGTTGCCTCCTTCAAAGCAACTTCCAAGAAATAAGCTTACTCTCTGCAACACGCCCAAAAGCTGTGTGCTCCTACTTCTGGGGTGGCACGTGTCTCGGCAGCTTTGTGCCAGAGGTATCCTTCTGCCGGCCAGCAACTTGAGGACACAGGAGGTTTCTTCACATTTCTGACAATGCCCCAGCCCCATTCTCCTCTCTACCCGGGACCAACACTACTGGGGGCTTCAAAAGTGCATGGCTGACTAAAGGCAAATTGGAAGGGAGCCCCAGGACCTAGGACCTGCTTGTCCCTTCCGATGAGAGATTCAGGCACCTTGATCAGCCCAGTGACAGCATCACCAATGGGTATTACGATGCTATAATTCCCATGGCCCTGCCCAGAGTAGGTGCAGAGTTCTGTAGGGGTCACAGAGCAGTGGGTGGGAGACAAGAAAGCTGGGTGATCCCCTCACCCTCAGCCCAAAGTGTGGGGGTTGGGGGTGGGGAACGGGGAAGAGAAAAGGAGGAGGGCATTACGAGGATATCACACCACACATAGATCCCCCATCCCTTTCCTGTCACCCCTCTGGTGCACCTGCGAGCCCAGCCTGGGCCCTAGGTCCCACCTAGGAGGTACACAAGTGGGCACAGGGCAAGCCCAGAGCTCTCTGTACCACCAAGAGGCACCTCCCCTAGCCTCCTCCAATCCGCCTTCCATGACCCCTAGCCCATGGGCTCCCAGAATGCAGGACTATTTTAGCCCCTGGTCTTGGGGTCTTGGCCCTGGTTTCCTCTCCCTTGTTCCTTATTTTTGCAGTGCTGGAAACTGAACTGAGGCACGGCTTTCCCACCCAGCTATGTCTCCAGCCCTAATCTGCTAAATTCCCCGGGCTGGGCTGGAATTTGCAGTCTGCCTGCCTCAGCCTCCTAGAGTGCTTTTCTTCTTTATATTTACTTTGTCACTTGGTCCAGATCTTTGCTCAAACATCATCTCCTCAGGAAGCCTTCTTTGAGTGCCCTAAAAAAAGAGCTTCCTAATCACCTCTAGCCATGACTTCCTATGGCCAGGCCCTGCTTTTTCACTGCACAAGTCAAAACCAGACTGTTCTATGTATCTGTGAGTGCCCATCCCCTCCCTCCCACGTCCTGACGTCTTCCTGGGGTCAGGAAACACACAGTTCCCCGCAAACCGAAAGCATTTCTCCCTCTAATTCACTCATCCCGGCCTCCCACTGAGCCAGATCTGACCTCTGGGCCCAACCCTCAAAGGGGCCATTGCTCACAGGCACAGTTTGAAAAAGTAGGAGCAAAGGGACTGCTTTCTGTCCCTTTACTAGTGGGTACCAGCACCCAGGAGAAAACTGGCTGTGCCTCCCACTGACCCCAACCAGCAGATAAGTGGAAGCACCAGGCAGGACAGCTCCTGCACTGGGAATTGCTTCCATGGCCCACGTAACATCCTGAGCAGGGGAGGAGGCCCTGCCTATCTTTCTCCGGCCTTTTCACATCAATGGCCTTCCTGCTTGCTGAGAGGCTTGGCAACATCGCAGCTTGGAAAGCCAGAAACACCAGTTCTGCTGTGGCACTTTTGCTTAAATTGGGGGTGTGCGGTGACACCCACCTTCCAGCCTCATGGCCCAGTGATTCTAGGGAGCTGGACAATTCTTAGCCAGCTCCAAGAAGTGGTTTGGCACCTTAGAAACATGTTGGAAAGGGAGCGGAGAAGACAGAGCTGGGGCGGGAGTTAGGTCTTGTTCATGCAGCTGCAAGTGCCTTTGAGAGCGTATAGCTGGCTAGGGCGGTGCACGTGTGTGATCCCAGCTCTGAGAGGCTGGACCCTGGGTTCAGTCCCTAGTACTGGAAAGAAAGAGAGGAGAGGGGAGGGGAACGGAGAGGAGGGGAAAGAGAAAAAAGGAAAGGAAGAGAAGAGGAGAGGAGAAGAGAGGAGAGGAGAGGAGAGGAGAGAGAAAAACAGCAGCCACCGGCTAGGGACCAGCGAGCAGCCCTGGCTTTGCAGAAGAGGCAGCCCTGGGCAATGTTCTCCAGGACCTGGCTGCCTGTAGAAACTGCTAACAGACTACAACTTTCCAGCCCTCCAGCTGTGCCACTCTGCAGACTCATGCTCCATGAGGAGTCCAGAGCACTCACTTCCCTCTCCTATGCAGGATGACACTGTCACTCAGAGCCTCCTCTTTCCCCTCCCTCCCTGGGCTGCTCCTTTTGCTGGGGACCCTGCTAGCCTCCTTGTTCTCAGCAAGCAGTAAGGTGTAGGTGAGGCTCCTGGTGCCTGAATCTCTGCCTCCTCCTGACCAGTGGGAGAACTGCAGCGGGCCCAGGGCTGTGGGCTGTCACCTACAGGAATGCAGGGGTGGGCAGAGTGGAAGGCCCATCCTTGCCTGGCCTGGCCTCACTCACTGGGGCTTTCAGCATGAGCACGTGTATACTCTTTGCATGCTTTTCTACACCCCCTCCGGTTTTCTAATTTTAATTTTTTTTGAAGAAGTATTTATTTATTTAAATAAAATAAGGCAGGGTCTCACTCTGTAGCCTAGACTAGTCTCAGACTTACAGCAATCCTCTTGCCTCAACATCCTGAGTGTTGGGATTACAGGCATGTGTTACCACACCCGGCTTTTTAAAATTTTTCACTTTTTGTTTTTCAGGGCCTCCAGTTTTCTGACCAATTCTTCACCCTAGAAAAAGCTTCCAAAGCTCTCCCTCCTGGGCTAGCTCAAGAGATTTGAAAGATGCCACCCAGATGCCACTTGTGAGCCATGTTGGGGTCCTGCTGTGATCCTGGCATGGAGGATATTCATGCTGAAGAGTTTAAGAGTTGAGTAAGTCTGAAGTTTGCTTTCAAATGCTCCAAATGCTCCATCAGAAAGGAGTTGGGGCAGATGAATGAAGAGGCCTGGCTGTGACTCGGTGCCTGTTGAAAGGGTAACAGAGACACAGAACTGATTGCACCAATCTCTACTTCTACCCAAGCTGTGAAGTTTTTCCACAACACAACACGAAAAACAAATTCTGGGGCCGGGGAGATGGCTCACTGGAATAAGTGCTTCCCTGGCAAGCACAAGGGTCTGAGTTCAATCCCCGGTTCCGCAAAAAAAAAAAAAGAAAAACAAATTCTATCCTCTCTTTACTCTCAGCCATCTCCTGCTCTTTAACCTGCTCTCCAAAGCTCCCAGCTCCTCATCCAACCTGACTCCCTGTCATCCCTCCACATTCCACCGGGCATGAGCCAGGCATGGCGGGGAACGCCTGTGACCTCAGCACTCTGGGAGGCTGGGGCAGGAGGATCTCTGTTGGGAGCCCCGCTTAGCAAGACCCTGTTTTAAAATGTAAAAAGAACTTTAAAAAGAGCTGAGAATGTGGCTCAGTAGGTAGGCCCTGGATTCAATCTCTGATATCACAAAAATGGAACATTTCACTGAGTGGCTTCTGCCTATAATTACAGCTTATGGGGCAGGGTACCACCCCTGGGAAGGCCTCAGGCCCCGTCTGTCCCCCTGCTGACCTTGTCTCACTCAGAAATCACCTCTCTCCTGTGTCTCTCGGTGCCTCTGTTCATCAGGCCCCAAAGCCTCTCTCACCTCCCAGTTGGCCGGGGCCCCATCTGCCCCAGATACTGAGTTTTTCGTTTCAGGGCTATGTTGTCCTTATGTGTCACCTCCCCCAAGAGCCCAAGCACAATCAAGTGTTTGTTCAGCTGAACCAGCCCCTTGCAAACTCTAATATGCCCACTGCTGGGCCTCAGCCCCGGGGCCAAGAATTTCACACAGGAGGAAGGACGTTCAGGGCCACAGGCATTAACAGAAGGTCAACAGTGGGGGTGATAGCTGGGCACACGGCCAACGGGGCAGGGTGCTGTGCTGGCCAGCGAGGCAGGCAACCTCCATCTCTTCTGATCACCTGCAGGGGTGGAACAGGACTCCTGGAGGAGGCAGGGCTACTGTGCAGCCTCTGCAAAATCACCCACCACCAATGGTCACCCTTCCTGACACAACTTGGGCAGTCATATGCCTGGTGCATCTGCTGAGGGTGGGGCGGGGCCTCCCCAGGACCCAGTCACGACTCAGGGAGAAGCCACGCCTTCTCTCCCCTCCGGCACTGTGCCATGGGGTCTCACCTGAGCATCTCAGGATGGCAGAGCAGCTGCCTACAGAGCAGGGCCCCAGCCCAGATCTTCTTCCCTCCGGATCCCAATAAAACATACGCCCATGCCCCATCACTCCATCGTCTTCGGCCCTGTGCTGTGTGCCCATGGGGGAGCACAGCGAGCATCCACTGGCCATACCCCACAAGGCCCTGGGGCTCCCTCCACATCAGTGTGCTGCCAGCAGAAGTAGGGGCCATCTCTCAGTTCCCTTTGATTTGGGCTATAGAACCTTTTGTTGTGGAAAAGGGTCCACCCAGGAGACATCAAACAGAAGCAGTGGCCGTGGCTGTTCGTGAACACAGAGGAGACAACTGCCCTGGTGCAAGGAGAACCTGCAGCTTTGAACCCGGCTTGGGGGCTGACCACACGGGGGGCTTTCAGAAAGTTCTGCCTGGTGAAAGGCATGGGGTGGGGCACTGACCAAGACCCTCCCAGACTACAAAGTGTGTAACTGGCTGCCTGGATCTAAGACATCACTTCTGCCTCCCTCCCCCAATCTCCCTAATTCAAACATCACCTCTATCTTACTCTTTTATTGCATTTTGACTTTCATAAGTGAGTTTGCCCTCCCCCAGGAGACCTGGCTGTGTCAATCCATGTGGGCCCAGCCAAAGGACCTTTGATGTTTGCAGTGGTTTATATCAAACTAGCATATGAGAGGACAGATAAGTCTTCAAAGAGATTGAAAAGGGCATTTGAGGAAACAGGGCTTTTGCCATCTTTCCTTGATGCCAAGATGTGCATTTTGGGCCTCAGGGGTCAGGAGGCCACTCTGTGACATCTTATCTTTACGTCAGCCTGGAGGAAAGTCAGGGAGAGGGGAGATCCTGCTGCTTCTACTAGCTCTGCAGGGCCACAGTAGCGGGGTGTGACATTCCAGCTTGAGGTTCTTCAGAGTCACACTGACTGTAAATTCAAAGAGCAAAACTCAGGACTGACAGCCCATGCTCAGGGGATCTGCCAGCTCACCTAGGGTCCCAGTTGAGTCCCACCTGATTCCTTGTGCTTCTTTTCTACACAGTGATTCTCTTTCTCCTTCACCTACTCACAGCTTCGTGTGTGTGTGTGTGTGTGTGTGTGTGTGTGGTCTTCTAGACTCCCCGTATTGGCCTCTGTTTTTCTTCATGGTACATAAAGTAATGATGCAGCTCATAATCATATGGTTTCCCATATTTGACTGAAAAGCTTCTGGGATGCACCAGACATGGGGACACAACACTTGTAATCCCAGCACTCAGACGGCTAAGGCAGGAGGAGTGTCGTGAGGCCAGCACGGGCTACACACTAAGTCCACACCTGTCTGAATTACATAGCCAGACCCTGTCTCAAAAAGAAAGTTTCTGAGACAATATTATGTATGATATTTGACGAGATTGGGTGCATTCAGGGTGATATGGCCGTTATATATGATACTTGAAACAACCCCTCTTACTAGTAGATAAGAAGATCAGATTGTAAAGGAAAATTTCCATGAGAAGCACATTTCATTTGTTGTCTGAAACTATGTCCTGGCTATACCAGCCACTGGCCCTTACCTCTCCAGACCAGCCTAGGCCCCTTCAGTGGCTTCCTATTACTGGGGACAAAGGCAGAGCTCTTTGACACGGCCAAAGCCCTGCTGGCCCTCTGTGCCCTCCAGCTTCCCCTGTCCTCATATCTCTAGGCTTCTGTGCTCCTCTCTGTACAGCACCCCAGAATAATGGCCTGTTGAGGACACCTCTCTCCCCGCTTTGCTTCACAGATCTCAGCACCAGTGTCCCCTGCTTAAGGACACCTGCCCTTCCTGCTCGAGCCCCACCGCAGGCTGCTGCTTCTCTCCAGCTGCATTCCATGCACGTGTGATTCTTGACTAGTCCTGGGCTTCCGCACTGAACTGAGAACTTCGTGAAGGCAGGAACTAAGCCTGTTTTATGCGACACACCCTCAGACTCAAGCCCAGTGTCTACAAGGTTTCTGAGTATTTGTGAATGCTTGGTTGAGTCTCGGTATCATCAGCCTCCACAATAGGAGACAAACTTCTAGAGCTGGGGGTACTTGGGCAAAGTAGAAAGAGCCACAGACTTGTCACTAGAAGGCCCCCACTTTTGTAACTCATGTTGTAACTTGGGTCAGATCACATCCCCTCTCTGTTTCCATATCTCTAAACTCGGAATAACAGTTTATCCAAATTTCTGACTGGCACATTTTGTCAGGCTGTGAATAGCTGAAAACTATATAGTCTTTTGCCCACTTGCAAACTTCTAGGACAGCACTGGGCCCATACTCCAGACCCTCTCTATCATTAATGCCCATTCATCCCTCCTCAGGGAAAGGGAGACAAGATCACACCATCCCCAGGGAGGGATTCCCAAAGCCTTGGGCCATGAAGGGACCACAGAACCTGGTGCTTTCCAATCTTCACGTCCAACCTCTTCAAAAATGCTCAGGGAATTTCTCTGGCCTTCAGGGCTCAATGGCCTAGCACTTGAAAAAAGGAATCCCTTTGTTGAGCACCTTCTGGTCTACATTTTCAACACAAAGTTGGGATCCATAGACAGGAGTGGGGTGGGGGAGCACAGGGAGATGCTGCCCCTTCTCTCCTGCCACTAAGGTTGGTCTTCAGACAGAGACAGGGCTGGTAGGAACATGGCACCCTCTGGGACACAGCTCCTTGACAATCTCTGCAGGTATCTGCATTCTACCCACACCTGGCCAAACACATGTACCCGCTTCCCTACTGTCTGGGATCTGCACGTCATTATTAAAGTATGATGTTTACAGATAAGTCCCCTGCTTCCTCCCACAGACCTTCTCTGCACAGACAGGTGTGATCTTCCAGCTTCCCCTTGTAGCCATAAGGACTGGCTATGAACGACCCAGTCCTTCTCTCTCTGGGAGTCCTTCTCCCTCTGGGAGTTAATCTCCTCATCACTTGTGTGGAAACCAGCATTTTCATTCTGTCATCGCCCACCTTTCTGGCTCAAGGTTCTTTGGGGATCAAGTGAGAGCACAGACACAGAGACTTGCTAAGTGATAAGTGAGTTCCAATGAAAGGCAATGTTATTTTCTCTGCGCATTTTCAATCCCTGGTTTTGCAGCAGGAAAGCACCACACTGACTTCGCTATCCTTAGTTAATGCAACAGATACCCAAGATCTGCAGGCCCAAGGCCTGCGGGTGGGAGTGAGAGGTGAACACATCCATCACACCATCAATTACCACGCAGCTCCCAGGACAGCCACAGGTCCTCCCTCTGGGGAAGGGGGCTGCTGAAGGGTATTCCTCCTCTAATTGTCTTCGTAGCTTGGCCGCTCTGCCAGCACTCTCAGAAAAGCAAGTTGGCCAGAGGAGGTGCAGAATGAACAAAGAGGCAGCTCTGTGACTCTGGCTTCTGGGAAAGGGGTGGAAGGCTGTGCTGCAGACCCACACCCTGCAGGATAATTCCAGCAGGAGCAGACAGCATGCTCCTGCATACTGTCCTGCACATGCAAACACTCCTGACTAGGACCTGGGGCTCACAGCTTCAAGCCGGCCAGGCCTTCCTCAGTGCATGACCTGCCGAGCAGCTCCGACAGGGATCCGCTGGCATCCCAGCGGAGCATGGAGCCAAGGCCACCTGAGTCTCTGCTCTCCTGCTCGAAGCTGCCCACCAGTTCCTGCACCCACTGCAGGTCTGCCGAGAGCTCCTGCCTCAGAGCCTCGAATTGCGCCTGCAGATGGTCCATTTTCCTGGCCACACTTCCCAGGCTGGACCCTGTGGCCCGAATGTCTTCTCGCAGGAGCTTCTTCAAGGACCGCACCTTGCGGAATTCGTACTTGAGCTGGGACAGGTTGTGCCGGGCGTTCTCATTCTCCTCCCGGTACCAAGCCTCCTTCTCATTGTAGATGGAGACCAGGGCCTCCACATCATCCTGGAGAGTGTCGTGGGCCCCTGCTAGGGCACGACATCCCTGATCCACTTGCACTATGTCTTCTACCATGTGGGCAAAGCGCTCGAAGTTGATGTAGGTGTTGTTGGGGGGCATGCTGGAGTGGCATTTGAGGGTGTACTCCCTCAGGCGCTTGGTTTTCAGCTGTGAGGTCTGTGCCTTCCGCTGCTCGGGCGCTCTGGCTTCTCCTTTCGACTGGTAAGTGTTCAGATGGGAGAACCAGAACATTAACACGATGGACGCAGGCTCCAAAGTGCAACCCAAGCTGCAGGTGGGCACACATACGGGCTCCTTGGCAGTCACGGCATGCAGCGGGCTTCGGGGAGAAGCAGGGTGCTGTGAGCACCCATACACACCAGAAGAAAGGTGAAAGAGTGGGCCAGGGTGCTACCTGCACACCCACTTCAGGGCAGGGGGTCCAGGGCCATTAGAGGGGCCTTCCTGAGCGCAGCATTTAAGGGGACTTATGCAGACAAGCAGGCTGCAGCCAGGACTCTGCAGATATCCCACCAAGGGCTGAAGCACAGGAGGACACAGGTGGCAGTGGGAGGCTGAGGGGCATCTCTCTTTGGCAGCACCTTGGGCCTCAGCAACCTTCAGCATGCTCAGCAGAAAGCATCCCAAGAGACTCCCCGCTCTCTGTTCTTGGTGCTCCATCTCCTGCATGGCCCCTAGCTCTTCCCACCCTCCGGCAGGCAGGCGGCCCGGAACTTCCCCAGACACTGCCAACCCTTGCTGCTGTCCGCTGCCACAGTCTCTGCTCTTATCTGCAGGCTCGGATCACCCTGCCCATCTTTTCCTTAACCCCGAAGGGGATGCGCAGCTCGCTGGCCAGCAGAACTAAGCGCAGAATCCTGGTCTCTGACTCCCACCCTCCAAAGAGCTGTTCACTACACAGACAAGGTCCTCGGAGAACCCAGTGGCCAGGGGCTCGAGGGCAACTGAGGTAGGCAGAGACTCGCCTTTTCCCCTTACCCTGCCCAGAGGCAACCAAAGTGGTTCAGTGGGGTTGTGACCCTCCTCCTCACCAGGTCTGTTTCAGAGCCCCTGATGGGAACACCCCCTTTTACTTGAAGCCCCACCCCAAAAGTCAAAAAGAAGGAGCCCTGGTTACACAGCTGGGGTTTTTATCTGCCGCTGATTTCTCTTCAACAGAAGAGTCCTGATTTCTGTATTCAGAAGTGAGAGTGACTTGTCCTCTAAAAAAAGGTCCCAAAGAGAAAGGTTTTTACTGAGGTTTGTGGGGGGTTTATTTCTTAAACCATCTAAGCAAACTTAAGCAGTGATGCCTCATTTGAACAAGCTCAGGCCTTTGGGGCCCCTGACTACTGTCATCTGCGCCCCAGGGTTAGTGTTTCAAGCCAAGGCCTCTTCATCAGCCTCTGCCTGCGGCTGCCACTGCCAGCCCTGGTGACAGAACAGGAACTCACCCCCAAGCCCTTACCGTGATCCAGGGGTGTCTGAGAGCCTCTTGGATTGTGAGCCGTTTTCTGCAATGAGGATTAGAAGACAG
>NDGM011175561.1:0-15962 GCA_002564305.1 Octomys mimax | reverse complement strand
ACACTTTCTCTCTATCTCTCTCTCTCCTCTCTCTCTCTCTCTCTCTCTGTCTCTCTAAATAAAATAAATAAATGTTTAAAAAAAAAGAACAATATACTCATGCACTCTAAGGGGCAGTAAATTCAAGTCATTAATCAAGATTTTAATTATTTGCAACAAGGAACCATGTATAATAATAAATTATTAACCTATAAGTACTTATTCACTTTCAGTAAAAATGCAAAGCTTATTCTGTGCTTTAATAACTAAATATGGGGGGTCGGAGAGATGGCTCAGTAGGATAAGCGCTTGACTGGCAAACGCAAGGACCTGAGTTCCGAAAAAAAAAAACAAAACAAAACTAAATATGTGTGGATATAATGTTGTTATACACAAGATCATTTTAGACTAGCATACTAGCAGATTACAGATTCTTTGGCTGATGGCTCAGTAGACCTGTTAAAAACTGACAATTCCCTAAGACAGTTTAAATTTGTAATTACATATAAGTAATGAGTACTTATATTTTAGATACAGTGAAACAATGAAAAATAACAATCCAACATCTTTTTTGTAGAAATCATCTATAATCTATTTTAACTTGAACAAAATCCTATTGATATGCAGTCTCGTCAGTTGAAATTAAAGTTAATCCACTGAGTCAACATGCATGTACACTATGTCAAAAAGAAAATGTAGCAGAAATACATGTGCTAAAAGACAGAACTCTGCATTTATTCAAGTTGTTAGAATTCATATATAATTTATACAGCTCAGTTTAGCTAGGGTGGAAAACCTACTTACACAATGGACATGCCATTCTCAACAAAAACTAGTTGCAAATTTACCATTTTTGACATTTTTCTTCTCAAACGTGGGAAATAATTTCACACATAGAAAATCTGCCCTAATCATCTTATTTTTTCCACACATTAAAAAAGATACCATACCATTGCCAGAATCTTGACAGGACCCTGGGAATTATTGCTGTTATTGCTAAATCCCGATTTGAAAAACCTAATTCACGAAAAAACAGGCTGTGTGTTCTGATTGCTTGGCAAACAGCACTTTGGTCACTCCTTGCAAAATCCCAGCTCTGGGGCATTAAAGATCAAAAGTATTCAATTGGAAAGTGAGGTCTCGCATTGTTCAGAACAATCAACACTATATATTTTAGGTATGTCAGATTCTCTTTGCTATTAGTTATACATGCACTTTGCAAAATATACTTAGTAGAATATTTAGCCTCTAAAATACACTGGAAAATATGAACAGGGGCTTCCACAGTCAGAAGTTTGAGATCACCTCTCAGTGCATTCTACTTCTCATAGGTACTGCACATTAACTGGATACGGTTCCCAGAATTTACTCTGGCAGGAAACTTTGTATTTGAATAACTCCGTTTTTAACCAACCTCTTTGACAGAATTCCCCTCTTTTCCCCATCTTCTTCTCCCAAATACACAAAGTATCTTTTACCCTCCTCAGCTTATAGCTGGTCCAAGAAAGAAAAAAGAAACTCTTACTGATGGAACAACAGGAAGCACAATCCTTATGCACGCATATGAAATTCACCAGAGCATAAATGAAGGGCAGGGCCAAGCTGAAGACCCTCTGTAGAACTGGTGCTTAACCAAAGACTCACACATAACCTGCAAACCATTTTTTTCCCAAAACCAAATGTAGCAAATGTTTCTTCAAAGTGAACATTGTAGGTAAAGCTAGATGCCAGGCTCTCAATGCTTTC
Organism: Octomys mimax; assembly: GCA_002564305.1. Lineage (NCBI taxonomy): Eukaryota > Metazoa > Chordata > Mammalia > Rodentia > Octodontidae > Octomys > Octomys mimax. The sequence continues at coordinate 14,237 of NDGM011175561.1, read as the reverse complement.
TTTCAGCATCTCTGAAGTTAGAACTCTGAAGTCATTTGACCATAGTCAAAGTGAGTAACCTGCAAGAAATTTAAGTTTCCAGGTCTGAGCTGGATCCCTGGTATTAAAAAATACAACCAAACAAAGCAACAGTTGTTTTAAAAAATCACACTAATGCCATAAAACATTGACTACAGGAATCTTGGGATTGGTGTCTGGTAGACCAGAGACATGTTTTCGCTAATTTCAAGAAGCAAACAGACACAGACTAGGGCCCAAGCTTCATTTTTGAATGCCATCTTTACTTCCTTGTGGGGTAATAAATAAAAATAAGTCACACAATAAAACTTCTCAAAGTTGAGCTGAATAAGCAGAGCAGAAGAATTTAGGCAGTTCCGTTGTTACAAGGGGACAGTATCCAGAAATTCATTCCTACATCTGGCAGCATGGTCCAGATCTCTTACATAAGATTTACTGATTTTTGTAATAGTGAGCAGACTTCAATAACTTTGCATTTAGGCAGTTCCCAAGCCTCCATATGTCAGGCAGAGATGACATCATTGTTGCCACTTCGCTTCCTTCTGTGTTCCCCTCTATGTTCCCCTCTAACAAGAGAAGTGTTAACTCCTCCTCACTTAGCAATGGAACTCATTTTCTCCTTAAAGTGGTCCCCAGACTTTCATTTGTGTCAGGTAAAGATCAAAAGTATCATTTAATTGGAAAGCGAGGTCTCACATTGGGTTTCCGAATGTTGGGAAAATGACAGATACAGGTGTTATTCTTTATTTATTTTACCTGCCTGAAATAACCGGCAAGGATAATTTATATGTTTATATTATTCAATCCATTATTTTGAATGCAGAGTTGTATGTCTTTTAATATATGCAATACTTACAGTCACCAGCAGAAAATAAAGAACAATCCCAATAAACAAAGAACTCCTACAAGCTGTCCCTTTAGTAATCACACGTTCCATCTCATTGTCAACCCCTGGTAATCTTCTATCACCTCCTATAGCCTTGCACTTTGAAAATATCATAAATGAAATCAGGAAGTATTTAACCTGGGTACTACCATTGAGAATAATCCCTCTGAAGACTCATCTGGATTGTATATATCTCTGGGTCTTTGAAAGGATCAAAAGGGCCTAATGAATAACATTCTGTTATTTAGTCTGTTTATCCATCTGTTTATCTTAAACAGATATCAGAAATAGTACTAGTATAAACATTATTGAACAAGTTTATATGTGAACATAAATTTCATCTCTTTATGATATATTCTTAGAGGTGGGATGGTGAGGCCAGGTGGTAATAGTGTGTTTAGCTGTAATCAACTATCAAAATGTTGGGCTGGGAGATGGCTCAGTAGANTAAGTGCTTCCCTGGCAAGTGCAAGGGCCTGAGTTCAATCCTGGTTCCATTAAAAAAAAAAAAAAAACTATCAAAATGTTTTCCAGACTGGATTGGCTACTCTGCATAATTTGGATTGGATTGGAACAAACAGAAACATGTATCCCTTGGGAGGAAAAGATGATTCTTACGTAGTTTATATAAAATAGAATGATTTTTTTCACAGCAAAAATTAAAGATGGGGATAATAAATAAATTCAGCTCTATGTATCTTAAATCCAAACCACTTGGTTTATCTGCTCTATCAGGATAGAGTAAGAATTAAGATTTGCATGGATTTATGTGTGCCATAACTATAATGCTAGTGTGTAATCCCTGCACCCATATTATGTCTGTTCTGCCCAGAACAGCAGCATTACTAAATATATTAAATGGTGCAAAGGACTCAGAGCTGAGATCACTAGGGATTTTTCCCTTCTGATACTAGGACACAACAGCAAGGAAGGTCAAGTCACTGTGGAAAGCAAATACACAGAAGAGACCAACAAGAGACTGACCTATAAGCCAATAGCAGCCATATATCTCAGTAGAAGAGAACATTGCTGAGTCCTTCAGGAAGCTAAGCAGAAAGGCAAGGCATGTTTGCAGGAACAGAGGTAGAAGTCGGAAATGAGTCTGCAAGGTGTTTTCTTTAAAAGAAGAAAGTAATGGTGAGGCACTGAGCCCTTCATGACTTCTTTAGAGTGGCTGGATTAAAACTTTCCCAGAAGCCCAACAAAAGACAATAGATCTATGCGGGTATGATAGTTTGCTAGAGCTAAGTTTTGGTCACTTGTTTACAAAATATACTCCAAATTCATCTTACCTCAGAACTCTTTAATTAAATGTAGAAAAACAAAACAAAACATGAGGGCCAGTCACATAGCTCAGTGGATTAAAGAGCCTGCTTAGGCAAATACGGGGGCCAGGGGTTCGATACCTGGCCTGCTTTGCAGGCCCTGCGCTGAAATGGAGATTGAGACTGGGTGTGGTGTCATGTGCCTGTAATTCCAGGGCTTGGGAGGCTGAAAAACAGGAAGGTTCATTTCAAGTCCAATCTGTGTAGTGAGACCCTGTAGACCATATAGTATATACATTAAAAACTAAAAATGAATATAACATGGGACAAACATGGAACAGTATGAAAATATACCCAAATATTGTGTCATGGTACTTTTATAGCATGGAAGTTTATTTCCAACTAAAGTCATTTGGTTTTTTTAAATAAAATATAAGTATGCAACAAATAAATATTTAGTTAATAGCAAATATTATTGAGGCCTGATCTCCTTCAGAGCAATACAAGAAAAGGAAATTACTGAATTCAATGTCTACTGGCTTTAGTAATTTGCATGTTTACAGGAAAATGATTCAGTTTTTCATTTAGTGTCAACATCCATAAAACTGGAATCTATTGTGAGTCTCGGTTCCCATTTAGGGGCAATTATCAAAGAAAATACACTATTTCAAAGTGGGGAAGATTTTTCTATTTGAAAACACACTTTGATATTTCTGTAACATTTAAACTTTGCCTCAATTTCATAGGGACACTTTCTTCCATTGCTTGGTTGCTTAATTTGCCTTAAGTTAGATAAAATAAAAATCTCTGGATATTTTCTGAAATTATGATGCAATTTCCATTAATGGTTTTCTACTTTGTCAGAGAGATCATTGCACTAAACTCAACGTTGTTGAGCAATGGAAAATATTCTAGTTGAGGGCTTTAATACTTCCTTAAAACATCAGTGATGGTCTTGATTTATCCCTAAAAGGCATGCTTGGTATATTATGCTGCCTAAAGTGTACTTAAGACAGCACATTGTTTGCAGATGGATAATGTCAAGGGACAATCTTCATAATATTTTTTCATTCGAAAAAGAAGCTCAATAAATCTCTAAGGAAAGTCTGTGAGACTTAAACTTTATCTGACTACATTTAAAGTCTTTATACTTGAGATTTTCTTTTTTCCAAATAGCATAAAGACAGCGGCACAAACACACCGAATATGGCCAACAATGTCACTTAATTATTCTTTCTTCCGTTGACAGATCTCAGGTGCTCCCGGTGAGGGATGCAAACATAGCTTCCTGCTTCCTTTTCAACTCACATAACTTAAGTTTTTTTGTATCGTGTCCAACACTTTTCAACTATCTTCATATCTACAAAAGGTTTCCAAGTAGCTTCCCTGCCGATCCTCTGCTTTCACTAGGGCCCAGGTAGCTGCTACTGAAGTTTAGCTGACCTGCCCACGCCCAGCTGGTTGGACTACCCTTAGCTTCCACGTTGCAATGAGATGCACTGCCTTTCTCTGAGCCTCTCCTGTAGGAATTGCATACTACAGGAGCTGGCAGTTATTTTCTTCAAATAATCCCTTCCATAATGCTGCAGCAGGCATATTTGATCCTGAAGTGTTTCAGTTACTAAAATGACAAATTCTGATAGCAATTTAAAACATCCCTTCCAATTCACAACCTTCATTTCCAGGTATTCTGGTTAAATTGAAATTTCCTTTAACAAAATAACACTCTCTAGCTAATCTAGTCCAATTCACCAGCATCAGTCATTTGCACTTTTCTATTCCATTCTGCTACTCGTGGCACCTGCTTTGCACTCTTTGTTCTCCCCATGCTCAGACAGAGGTTCAGAGCCCAGAGCCCTCAGCAAATGTGACTGGAACCCTACATGCTACACCCAGGGCTCCCTGCTCATTATGGTCACTGCTCAGGAAGCCTGGATATTATCCTGTTTGCTTGCATCTGGATTATACCATTATGCTGGCTATAACCATTCTTGGAGGTACTGTAACTGTCTGTACCAGTTTCCCCTCTGAAAAACTGTATTATAACAGCTACTATATAGGGTCATAGATAACTGTGTAAGTCAAATCACAGTGGACATTACAGAAAATATGGTGTCTAAGAAGCAAGTAGAAACTGGTCCTATTACTAGGACTTTTAGAGAGAAATCAGCACTGTTCAATGTGCCCTACAAACCTGGGGAAGAGCCTCATCTCAGGGGCACAGGTTGTCTACCAGAAATTTATTTTGACTGTGTTCCTTCTCCATGCTTGTCTGCGTACACTTTTGCTCTGTTCTCTAGAGCCTACACAATCTGTAGATTGCAACTTATTGCATCACTTTTTAGGGTGGACCTTTCAGTGGACCACATTTACCTCTGTATTGTGGGTTTATCAGCCTCTATTTTATGGAGCTCAGGGGAAAGAATCACTGATTCTTAAGACTGCCATTGCAAGCATCGTACTATCTCAGTATGAGAACCTGAAAGACAAAAATGGAACCTGAAGGGTACAACAGACACTGGTAAAAGAGAATGAACTTATTCAAAGGGAAAGAGTTACTGAGTTGAGGAAAAGGACAGGAGAGGGAGTGGGAGAAAGAGGTTCATCTATGTATGCAAGCAGGATGCTTTCGACAGCTGTCCATTTCTGCTCGTTTATGGAAAGAAGCAGTTAATGCTTCAATTTGTTTTGTCTTTGTTTTTCAATTGTTTGTACTTTTTCACTTAACTTCTGACACATTTGTTTTCTTTTTTCTTCCAACTGTACATGCATATATTTGGTAATATGAATAACTGGTTGGAAGACAACACTACGTATTAAAACAAATACTGTGAAATTCATATTACTTTGTTAAGTGAAAATCTGTATCGCTTGTAATTTTTTTCTGTTTTAATTCTAATTTGCACTAGCTTTTAAAAAGGCTGAATTAGGGAATGTTTGTTTGTTCTGGGTATTAAAAGTTGAGTTATGATTTGTCTTAATTTATGACTACAGAAAACGGTATTAGAATGACATAAAAGTTGGACACCACTATGGTAGTCCTTGGGATTATATTTGATTCAGTTATTCTTAGAGCCTTCCCATTACAATGTTGTTTTCTCCATTTTTGACCTGAAAAGCCTGAAAATGGAAGTAACACCCCCAGTACCATGCAGCTCAGCAAAGAGAGCCTGGAGGTGAGAGCTTACTGCTCCACATTGTGGTTCCACCATACGCATATGTATGTGGCAGAAGAGCAAGATTCATTCAAGAAGCGGGGAGATGGTCAGGTGTGGATGGAGACAGAGTGGATGCTAGTCCATGAGGCTTAGGACAGGGGTGAGATAAATATCCAAAGAGGGGTTGTGTTTCCCCATGAGTGAACCAGACTGAGTAAGGTCAAGCAAGGTGAAACCAGATCAAGCAAGATGGAGGGCAAGTGGCTTGTCCTATGTATCCAAGGGGACCTGAACTCACTTTATCTAGAGTTCCAGGTTTTTCCTTAGCTTGGTGTTTCTCTCTCTACATTCTTTGGACATTCTTCTCACACTTGCCTCTAAATGTAACATGTCTACAAACACATGTTGGTACTCTGTACAAATGCACTACAATTTCAGGGTCTGATACTTCAGACTATTGTGAGAAGATGAACGTGTTTGATAGTTAATCAAAAAAAAATATATATAGTTAATCCTGTAGCTGCATGGAGGGTACAGAGCCGTGTCACACAGCAAAGGGTAAAGGGCTAAGCTAGTTCCTTGCATGGAGGTTGGGGCTGGGAGAAGCATTCCATAACAGGTCAACTACATACGCCACCTTAATGAGTTTGAACATATATACATTCATTTTATAGTTTCTTAAGTACAACTGAGCACTGATTTGTGATAAATTACTATAGACTACAATCAGCAGCAAATGTGGTATCCTTTGAACCCTTAGAAGATATGTCTTGATAATATTGACAGTCATATTTAGCTTAAATGTTGCAAGAAATCATCTGTAACAGGGATGGGGAGGTAATATGCTCATAATTGTGATTGAACACATTTATTATTGTATTAATAAATATTTCAGTAAACAATCCTGTATATCTGAATTAAGAGATAAGTATTTTCTTGTATTTAAGACAATGTATATCCCCCATTAACTACCTAAATATGCCATATATATATATATATATATATATATATATATATATACTTCAGCTTGTTGAACACTGTATCACTCTTCTGTTAGCTGTAATTGGAGGTGGGAAAAGAAAATAATTCTTATTTTTTCTTGTTCTTACAGTTACACGGTTCACAGGAAGCCTTGCAGAATGAAATTTGCCACCACCACTTGGTGGACTCACTCAGTTTTGTAGAGCTATCACCTTCTTTTCCACCACATATAAATGTGCTTCAACAATTAAAGGAAAAATTAACAGTGTAGTCCCCTACAATCATTCTCACAGTAAACTCTAAATGTCAAAATCAAAATTATTTTTATGCATGATGGGCAGTTTCCCACTAACAATTTTCTAAATTGCCTAATCATTTTATGTAGCAGAATTACAAGACTTCTGCTTGTGTATTTTTCCGTTTGCTTCCATCTGAATACAAATTAAGAGCAATCACTAGCAAACCTTTATGGCAGACACTTACCATGTAATGCTGCAACAGAGAAATGTAAAACAAACCTAATGGGAAACCCCTGCAAGTATTCATTCACTTCACAATAGAACATGCAAGTCTATGGAGGACATTTTTGAGACTAAGAGTTTCAGAATAAAAATGGTGAAACATGTGAAAGCAGAGTGACTGTACATGTCTCGCGTTAATTTCTAAAACTTTCTGGGAACTTCCACTTTTATGTTCCGCCAGCACCTGAAATTGCACATGTGTAAATTCAGACTCACTAAATGCGTCTTTCCTACTGTGATGGTTAATCTGTATGTCTGATTGGTTAGGCTCTGGATCCAGTAATTTGCTGTCACACTATCTTTGATGCTTCTGAAAGTATGTTATGGTGTTGATTAATATTTATGATCTGCTGATTTAGATAAGAGATCTATTTGATGGTGTGAGTGGGCTTCATTCAATCAGGCCTGGAGGCAAAACTGAGATTCTATTAAAAGAAATTGAGCTGGGTGTGGTGGTGCATACCTGTAATCCCAGTACTATGGGAGGTGGGAGCAGGAAGATTGTTAGTTCAAGCCCAGCCAGGACAATTTAGCAACTTGACACAATCCAGTCTCAAAATTTTAAAAAAGTAATAGTAATAATTGAAAACTAGGCAAAGGGATAAAGTTCAATACAAAGTGCTTAGAGTCAGTCCCAAGTACTAAATGCACAAACACATACAGCCTCAAGACTATGAATTCTATTTGAATTTTTTGCCAACTGTCCTTACCTATTGCTATTAGGTTTTTTTTTAATGTATTTGCTACAGGGTCTCACTACACAACTGGGACTTGTGATGATCCTCCTGTTTTCAGCCTCTCCAGCACTGAGATTACAGTCTTGCACCATCACACCCAGACTCAGTGACTAGCTCAGTGTGCCTGGGGGCCAGGCTGGTGCAGCATGTGGTGCTGGGGATTGAACCCCAGCCCCGGTGCTTGCTATTTCAATGGCCCTTCTGCTATGAATTTTTGACTAGCCAATCCACACATTTAGATGAGACAGTTGATTAAAATCTGAATCAATGTTTCCCCCATCCATCTTTCTCATTCTCTCTCTCTCTCAATCTTCATTATTTATTTATTTTTCTGTGGAAAACTCTGACTGATACACTCATATTTATTCTTTTTTCCTTTCCTGATTTTGCCTATATATCTGTCTGCTGGGGCTGGGGAGATAGCTCAGTAGAATAAGTGCCTACCTGGCAAGTACAAGGTCCTGAGTTCAATCCCTGGGAATGAAAAAAAAGGAAAGAAAAAAGAAAAAGGACTGGATTTCCTATATACCTGTATATTATTAACATGATGTACCCTCCTGGCAAATGTAAAGTCCTGAGTTCACTTCCCAATGCAGAAAAAAAAAAAAAAAAAAAAAGAAATCCATCATAAAACTTGGCATTTAAAGGAAATCTAAAATGCTAACAGGTGCCCAGCTAGCTCAGTCGATAGAGTATGAGACTCTTAAAATGCTACTAGTTACTCCTTTCCTACACCAGATGTGTAAACTTTGGACTGACTTCTCTTCCTAACTTTATTCTGGTTAACTGAAGCAGCTACTTTCTGATGTGTGAAGCCAGTGACCTCCTCTTCCTACTTGGGAATTTCTCTTGGTCCCATCTACAACGCCATTTTAATTTAGGCTGATATTACATAAAATTGTATGAGAAACAATACTCAGACTCCAAAGATGTAAAGTAAAGCAGACTTTTATTGTGGCTCCAAGTATCTGCAATTTAGTCTTAGCTTCCATCCCAATTATTCACTTAGAGAAAAATACTCCAATGCCTGAGTGCTTGAAAAGCATCCATTTGCTGGTAGGGGTACCCAGAGTCTAAGGATTTGTGCACAATTTGAAAAGATAACTAAAGGGTGGAGAAAATACCGGTTGAGACAGAGCTTTCTAAGCATTCATCTTCTCACATGATGTCTGAGGACAACAGGGATTCAGATACATACCCAGGATAACACAACTGGAGTCCAGCACACCCTGCTAAATCCAGTCATAGTCACACTGATAGCTCCAGCAAACCATAGCTGGTGCACCAGTTACACTTCTCATCACAGCTTATTCAGCTCCCACGGTTTTCAGCAGAGCAGGTTTGGCGTCTAGGTGGAAGAACAAATGGGCTTGGTCTGGTGAAGCTCATCCCCGTGTGTGTGGCACAGAGCTCTCTCCTTGGACCCTCACATCCCCCACCACAGTGCTCAGCCCAGGCATCTGCCTGTGCCGAGGCTTCCTGACCATGTTCTGAGCCGTGCCATAGCAGTTCTGCCCATGTACGCAAGCCAGCCCGGCCCTCAGAAGGCCAGCTCTCCGTGGTCTGATCTACATCTCTCCTTGACTTCAAGGACTGAGAACAGAGTCAGAGGGTTCCAACCTGGCTACATCATAATACTTCAGTTGTGGGAATCACAGGCCAGGGTTCTCTCCTTAAAATCTCACTAAAGGACTTAAAATCCTTTAAATCTCCTTAAACATCAATTAAAGGACTTTGTTTTATTATGTCAGGTGCAGCTCTCCAACTTTCCTGGGGAGTAGGTGGTGGAGGATGAAAAGATGAGAACAAGAGATAGAAAACAAAAGCTTTGGCCAGGTGGGAGCCACACTCCTAATGAGAGAAAAGAGCTGCTCAGGGCCTCAGCACCTTTATGCATAAAATGGGCCAGTTGATGTCACGTGACACCCCTCTACCTATCAGCATGTTCGCTTGTCTCGCCTCAGGCTCTGCGCGTTCTTAGGGCAGGCCTTGCTTAGCCCCGCACATGTGATTAATCTCCAGCTTCAGCCACTCCCAGGATTGCTCTACATGGTAAAGCAAGGTCTCAGTGCATGACGCCCTTTGCATACATATACAGGAGAAGCACTATAAGGGCTAATCCTTTTTAATCTTTGCACTCTAGTCAAGCTGTGCTTGCTATTAATGAGTACTGACATACTCTGTCTTATTATTGTAATCCAAACACACAATGTGAATCATTTTTGTTTTCCCTTACTAACCACTGCCTAGCTGTATATAAAGAAAAAAAAATCAATTCTTAAATTAAGGCATTAATAATGAATAATGCAAGAGTGCACAGACACATGTTACAGCATGTTTCAGTCTATGAACAATGTGCTAAGTAGCAAAAGCCAGTTAGGAAAGGTCACGTGTTATCAGAATCCATCTATGTGGAATGCGCAGAAGAGCTCCATCCACACAGAGGGAGCTGACTGGTGGTTGCCGGGGCATGGAGGCAGGGGTACACATGGAGTGGCCGCTAATGAGCATGGGATTGGAAAAGATTTTTTGAATTAGTGGGGTTTTGTCTTGGGTGGATTTGGTAAATATTAATGGACTATACACTCAAAAAATGAATTTTATGATATATGAATTGCTTCTCAAGAAAAAGATAAATGGTTCACAAACATTTCTGAAACTTTAAAATTCCACTTCATCAATCTTAAAATTCACGTTCTTGTATATGTTATGACTAGAATTTGTACATTAAAAATAGGTGTTTGTTTGTTTGTTATTTCTCTCAGGGTATCCAAAGTAACATTATGTCCTAAAATTGATCACACCTTAAAGTTGATAAAATACCATCTATTTATACTTTTACTAACCATTATATACAAAGCAGGCTTTGGAAATTTGCACTCCAAAGAACTTACTACAAACAAATAATTATTGGATTGATTCTTATTTCAAGATATTTAAACTACATCTACTCAATAAATAACAAGTTTTGATTAGTAAAGATGAGAACTGTTGCACATTTTTAAATCACAGCTTTTTAAAAACTTTCTCAAAAGGAGAGGGCTCTGTGTGCCCTCTGTTGGGGCCTGAGTGGGCTGAGACAGATCTCAAGGATGTAGTGTGACGGAAGTGATTCCAAAAGATGCCAAAGTCACGCCCCAGGAGACCTGATGGCTGCAGATTCCTATTTCTCCTGGGATGCTGGTTCAGGGGGTAGCCAGTCGCTTTGGAAATGCAGTTATTTTAAGACTCCCAGGTGAAGAGGCAACATGTGGCTACTGTCTGTGTCCCAGTTGACAGCCTGCACCCACTGCCCATCCTTGTGAGTGGGTGCCCTGTACATGCTTCCCAGGCAGCCTGTACATGCCTCCCTGTACACATCCTGTACATGGGTCCAACTACACCTGTGTGCAGCCCCCTGAGAAACCTGCCTGCTTGAGTCCTCAGATTTGTGGTCCAGGAAAACCATAAGTAGAGTAAGAGCTGGTTCACACCACTATATCTGAGGTGAATTTTTTAGGCAGCAGTAATTGTTAGAAAAAAGGCAGAGGAGAGAAGCTCACATTTCCTTCAATAGTGGCTCACCCGGCCAACACAGCAGCCAGGACAGATGGAGAACACATCTCACACGTTCTCCATGAGACATGTTCACCACTGTTTTCTAATTGGCTCAGACCCACTGCAGCTCTTTGTTTTCCTCAACTCTACGAGGCTGTTCCACTATCAGTATACGACATCATGTGTGCTGAGAGGAACGCAAATTTATTTATTTATATATTTATATATTTATTTATTTATTTTTGGTGGAACTGGGGATTGAATTCAGGCCCTTGCGCTTACCAGGCAGGCACTGATTCTACTGAGCTGTCTCCCCAGCCCTACACTTTTTAGGCAAATTTATTATTTATAAGTATATAAAACCATCATCCACACTAACAGTGGTTTCTTTCCATTGTTGTAGGCTCATATGTCTCTACTAGACAAATTATAAACTTGCCATTTGTTTGGTATATAGTTAATAAAACATTATTCAGTGCCAATAGAAAATACTTATCTAATTGGAAAATGCATTATTTTGGATTCAATGTTTGGAGTAACTGGAAGATATCTTATTACCTAATCTGGGAACTTTTAACATTAAAGTTTTGTAGTGTATGGGGCATATTTTTCACTATCAAAAAGCCCCCAAAGAAACCAAAAACTTAAACTTTTCTTGATCTAAAATGTCTCCCCACTTTTAAAATTTTTATTTATTTATTTATTTATTTGGTACAGGGTCTCAGTAGGCAGCTCAGACTCTAGTGATCCTCCTGTCTCAGCCTCCCCAGCACTGAGATTATAGGTGTGCACCACCAATCCCAGTTTTAGGCTGGTACAGCACATGTGGGGCTCCAGGGCCTGCACGACATGCAGTACTAGGGATGGAATTTGTATCCTTGCACTTGCCAGGCAGGTACTTAGGCTGACAAGCCATCTCCCAAGCCCTAATGTCCCCCTTTTTAGGGTATTACCTTAAATTCCTCATTTCCTATTATTTTCTTTTGTACAAACAATGTGCCAGCCTACGAAAAATCTGCCATATGGTATCATGTAAGTCACTTACCAAACTTTGAGGTTCTGTGTGTGGAAAAGTTTCCTCAAAATATCTGTGAGCACATACTTTACAGGTTTTCTAGACTTCACAGTTTTGCATAAGTGTCCATCTATAAATAACATCTTCCTCTGTAGAAATGCATCACCATCCTTCATGCACTTGATTTTTTTTTTAACACTTTTATCATCAGGGTATCTTCTCTACATATTTGTCCCCATAGTTTTTCTGGAATAGATGCTTAGAAAATGCCAACAAGGCAGAATGAATCAATAAGTGTGAATGTAAGTAAATACGATGTTTAATTTAGTTTTGTCTGTCTCTTTCCTTAGAAGTTCATATGTTTCTGAAATTTCCATCATAAATTGAGTTGTCACCTTGTGATACATAATAATGTGGTGTGATAGTGAACTGATAGTGTGAATTTGAGTAAGAAATGCCGAAATAAACTAGCTAGGCATAGTTCTGGGTGTGGCTGTGAGGATTTACTGAAGCTGTGTGGAGATTTACTGGCCTGAGTAACAGCAGCCAATGGGCTTGATGCCTGAATGACACCATGAAGGAAACTGGATTCTGTTTCTTTGGAAGAACTCCCAGCCTTCCGTGGGACCCTATGCTTCTCCAGTGTGCTAACAGACCTTCTGCACTCTTCCACAGCTGACTGAGTGGTCACTGCAGGCCAGTCTTGTAAAGTCATAAATATTTGTTTATCTTACATTATATGTTTCTCTACTAAGTGCTGACTGGCCCACTTAGTAATCACCATAGCTTGGAAGACTTAACCACCTGTTTCTCTATGAAATGAATACGCTGAGGTAATAGGTCTGTGTCAGGAACTATTAGAAAGATTGTGTCTGAGAAGGTCCGAACTGCCTTGCACTTGAAGAGGTCTGAATCTTTGTAACAAGCTCCTGGCAGGACCTTCACTGTTCTGCCCACCAGGCGCCTTGCTGAGCCCTCCCTCGGGGCACACTATGCCTGGGCAGCCCTGTGGCCACATGACACCACACAGTGCAAACTCATGCATCCATTCAGAAAAGCCTTCGTTGGTCACTCTCCATACTGTACCCCTGTTTTCTGCAAGAGCACCTCTCTTCTTTCCTTCTCTTTTTTTCAAAGTTCATTGTCACTTGGCTAATCTCTTACTCTTTGTAATGTCAGCTTCAAGAAGGAGGCAAACTTGTTTTTATTTTTTTCCATTGCCTCCTAGCTCCATTCAGATTGCCTGCAGAAAGGAAGCACTCAGTGTTCAATAGTCATAAGAGTAGATCAGCAGTGAGAGGAATCCCAGCCTCACACCCCTCACATAAATAAACCGCAAAGCCAAGCTATGTATGTGACTGCATTCTTTGTAAGGTTGCTTGCCCTCATACCTGCCCTTCAAGGCACACAATCCTCATTTCCTATCTTCAGATGAGTTGATTGCAACACACACCAATGACTTAATTTCTGCACAACAAGTGACAGCATTAGGCTCTGTACTCACAGTCATCGGCTTCCAAAGCCCCATCTTACCCTCACTGTGCCCTACCACTCAGGGTACATTACCTCTGACTCCCGTCATATTTCAAGAGGAGAACTCATGTCAAAGAAAACCTAAAACATAGAAAGCTGCAACACTTTATAAGGTATGTAGAAATAGGTTATATCTGTGTATCTAAATTTATCCTTTTACATTGTCCTTCCATCTAAATGAGGAACTCTTGTCACTATGTAGGCTGCATTTCTACGGGGTATTCTGCATAGGCTAGTGGGAAAAGAGAGGGAAAGAGAAGGAGAGGCAGAAGGAGAGGAAGAGGGAGAGGGAGAGGAAGAGGGAGGGAGGGAGAGAGGGAGGGAGACAGAGAGAGAGAGAAGCACAGAAAGGGAGGAGAGGAAGTAGGTGAAGGAGGGAAGGAATAAAAAGTGAGAGAAAGAAAGAGGGGAAAAATAAAAGAAAAATTTCTTTCATAGGTGTCCTGAGTACAAAAATAACTATAATAATGATAAAACTCTAAATGAAGTTCTTGTCGGGGGGCTGCTCATTAGCTCAGCTGTATAAGTGCCTGCTTAAGTAAAGCAGTCAGGCTCAGGATTCTGTGGTTCAATCCCCAGATCCTCA
>NDGM011175560.1:0-10425 GCA_002564305.1 Octomys mimax | reverse complement strand
TCATCTTTCATTTCTGTAACAGTTGCTATCTGGCTATCCTTTTTATAATGCAAAGTGAGAACTCTCCCTACTGTGTTTGATAAATGTCGTCCGGGTCCCATTGCCAAGAATGTGTTGTCTGAAATGCCTCTTTAGTTTTTAAAGATGGAGCTCCACCCTTTACTTGGTTTTAAGTATGTATGGAATGTTATGATAAGACAGAGTAGCAGTGGTAGTGGTCAGACATGGAGATGGGAGGGAGACAAATATACAAGTGAAATAAACTTAGTATTTTAATAAAGTAAAAAAAAAAAAAAACAAAGAAAAAACAAAATTCAGTTACTATTTCTACCACTGATAGATATTTAGGTTGCTTCCCATTTGGGGCTTCTATGAATAAAGTCAGTATGACGTTTTAGACATCCATTGGCACATATGTTCATTGGTAGATAGTATAAAATGTACTGATGCAAATGTAGTGATGGCCACTCCCAGAACCTCAGTGAGAGCTCAGTTGCTCCTCACCCTCACCAGTGCTACAATTTTTGTTATCTCAGCACCTAATCTGGGCCTTCAGGTGAGCTTCGAGTAGTGGCTCACTGCAGCCTTAATATTCATTTCCTAATGACAAAGAATACAGAGCACATTTTCTTATGCTTATTGGCTTTCTATGATACCTTTAAATCTTTCACCCATTTTATTTTTAATTCAACTTTTATCTGTCTTTTAAAAATATTTCTTTACATACTTGGAAAAGAATTATCAGTTGTATGTACCACCCATGAGTACATTTTAATCTCTACATAATAACTTGGGGTGGGCAAAACTTAGAAAATTGAATAAAGATCATTTAAATCATTACTTTACCATTAATGTTCATTATGGCCTGTGTCTAGGTGTCCCTCAAGGTCTCATGCCGTCCTAGGTGGGGATTTTCAGAGGCAGACGGATTTGGGGTGTGTAGTATTGTGGTCAAGGGTGCAATGCTGGGATGACTCAAGGTGCAATGCTGGGATGAAGAGTGTGCCGCCCCAGAGTGAGTAGCTACCGCCCGAAGGGTACATGGCCTGGATGGGACATCAGAGACAGGATGAGAGCCGCACTTGTCAGTGGTGGCTTGTTTCTTGCCACTTCATTGCTTTGCTCCCTTCTGCCCACCGTGATGTGCTTCTCCTCATGACACCGCTCTGCCTTGGAGCCAGCAGCTATGAGCAGAAGCCACTGCAAACTCTCCTCCTTCAACTTTGGGTGTCAGGCTTTTTTTCTGAGCAGTGAGAAAAATGACTAAGCCAATGTCCCTGCACTGATGCTTTTAACAATAGCTACTTACCTCTAGAACGTGAAGTCATTCCTTAGGTCATCTTCGGGATATTGGATAGACTTGCCTTTCTGCTTAGAACTATGGCATACATTGAGCTTCTTCTGTAAAGGAGATGATGTAGAGGTCGGGTCGTTATTTTTCATATAAATAACTATGCAACTAAGACCTATTTATTGAAAAAAAAATATCCTTTTCTTCCAGAATCGTAGTGACACCTTTGCTGTCTATCATATTACTGCGGTTACAGGGACACATTTTTAGATCCCCTGCTCTGTTTCATTGGTCTATTTTTCTGTCCTCTTGCCAATATCACACCATTGTGATCAAAGAAGCAGTCTGCAGCCAATTGGGGCCCGCAGCACGTCCACTGCTCAGGACAGCTAGCGGGGTTCCGTCTCGCCCTCATAATGCCCACGCTGCGTGCCGAAGCGCCATTACACATCAGGATTTATGCGCTGTGGTCCCTGAAGGAAGCAACTTCGCGCCTTGCTGTGCAGCTGGCCACTCTATACCTAATAGATATTCAATAATGATTGACTACCTCCAGTTGGGAAGTTTCTCAACTGAGAGGTACATAGGAATAATGTTAAAATAGATGCAGGTTAGAAATTTGTGGAAGAAAATCCACTAGAAATTAAGTGTATTTCAGGTAAACCAAGTAGAAATTTTCTGCCTGGGCTCGAGGACCGAGAGACAGGAAACCCGGTGTATATTACTGGCTTTGCTAGCAACGTCATTCTGCACAACGCTGGGAAAGCCAGCCCACCTTTATGTTCTGTGGACCTACCTGTACAATGAGAAAAATAACAGCATTATAATGTTTCAGCCTTATGTGACTACTGTGAGACTGAATTAAAATAAATTTAAAGAGGAAAAGCTTGATAAGTGAGCTTTTATGTAGGAGGCAAAGCTTTTCTAAAAATTCATAATTCATCATAAGCCTACATTTCTACTTGAAATTATTATATATATATACATATATATATATATTGTATTTTGAGACCATATAAGATACTAAAGAATATTTTTCATTGGGCAGCAGGAAAAATCATATTTTAAAACAGATTTAGCATTAACTTCTATGATAACCTTTAACTGGAAACTAGTCATCAAATTATACCATGTCATGTACACAGCCCCATCTTTATTAATTTGGCCAGGCCGATGAATGTCAGTGCAAGCTCAAGTGCTCAGGAAGATCGTGCAGTCTTTCATTAGGTCGTTCAGGTTTAGTTTAGTGTGCACATGCGCTCAGAATCAAAGGGAAGCCGTGGTCAGCAAAGGTGCAGTCTAACAAACACGTACATGATAGAACAATGGAAATCAAAAGCTGTTTTTACTATTTCATTCAGGAAAAAGGAACCCTACAGTAAGAGGCTTTCTTTCTTTTGATCTTTTAATTTATTTTTAATGTCACTCTTCCCCACCGCACCGTGCCTTTCCTAACCCATAGCTGGTGCTCAACAAGTGTGTGAATGGAGGAAAGACTGCTCCTTTCTCTGCACTTCCAAAATCCTGTATTTTATGAGCTGCAGGTCATTCAGTGATCACTTATTTGCATGCTGTCTCCTCCAGGGCATTGAGAGTGGAGTGTGTCCTTTAGTCATCCAGCTGTCCCCAGTGCCTGACACTCAGGAGACACTTGAAATGTGTCTTCCAAATAATCGCGATAGCTTTGTCCCAATAAACCTCCTGATGATCTAGGGAAAGCATAATCTTCTGCAAAGCTTGATAAAAAAACAGTTCAGGACATATAAAGGAGATTTTAAATAACACATTGTATTTCACAGTATATTTTCACACCAGGTGAAAGAGAATTGACAAGAAAGAGGAATTATTCTGCTCTCCTGCAAAGGTCAAAAAACAAGAAATATATATATATATATATATATATATATATATATATTTTTTTTTTTTTCCAGCATAGGGCCGGGGAGATGACTCAGTAGAATAAGTGCTTCCCTGGCAAGCCCAAGGGCCTGAGTTCAAGCTCCCATTCCACAAAACAAACAAACAAACAAACAAACAAAAAAACTGCATCATATACAGCTGACTTCAGTACCTTGGGTATGAGCTCTCAACTAAACATTTATGGAAATGTGATACATACACTTATAATGGGAGTTGTCTTTCTCATGATAATCTTTTTTTTTAATTCATCGCATCTTTTAGGATAAAAGTGGATGCATTAGCTAGCCATTTGTCCTACCAAATGGGCTTAGCCATTTCATTTTTCCTTAATGTTTGGCAAGAATATTGACTTTTTTGTATCCCCACAAAGAAAGCCTGCAAACAAAATGGCACTGTGCCTTGGTGGAGCGGTACTATGAAACGTGGTCTAGGTGAACCTGCTTTCGGGGAAGAGCACATTCCGGAACGCTGCCTCTTCTGCCCTGTGTAATTCAACCTGAGGAAGGTGGAACAAATATCAGTTGAGAGAGTGCTTATTTTTCCATCACCAGCCTACTTAGACCCAGCTGAGCTTGCCTTGATTAACAGGACGTGGACAGCACCAAGTGGGGTACGCCTGTGCTCTCTAGGGTGGTTCATGCTTTTGCCCACGCTGGACAGTTGCATGATAAAGTTTTCTGCATAATGAACTTTTCTGAGGCCATCAGACAAACAGGTCCCAGGGCTACCCTGTGTGCAAACACCTGCCCTGGGCCAGGCACTGTATGCATGACAGCACTTGATTCTCATAATAGCTCTTTAAAAAGCAACAATTGTTATTTCCCTAATACTAACATTAAGTGAGGTTCAAAAAAGATTATTTCAGCTCAAAGCATGAGAAAGATACAGAAAGTGTAAAGCAGGGGCCGGGGAGATGGCTCAGTGGAATAAGTGCTTCCCTGGCAAGCGCAAGGGCTGAGTTCAATCCTCGGTTCTCCCCGCCCCCCCCTCAAAAAAAGAGTAAAGCAAGGTATGAAGGTATGCATGACACCAAAGACTATGCTTATGTTGCTGCAAGATTGTGACTTTCAGAGTGAGTTGAACAGGAAGGCGCATGTTACAAATCTAGATCAACACTGCCTGCTCCACAGCCACTGGTCTTGAATGCTTCTGGGACCCACGAAGGATGGAAAGCCTGCACTGAGATGTGCGGCAGATGCAGAATGCACAGGGGATGTCAGAGGCAAAAAGGAAGTAAGAGTAATAATGTGGACACACTGGGTAAAAGATATGATTAAATTAATTTCTCCTTTTCTTCCCTACTTTGCTCATGCATTACTAGAAAATGCTAAATGACAATGGTGTCTCACATTTCAAACTAGCATTATATGTTTCCTGGTCATCGCTGAGGTCCATGAAGCTTCATGACGGTTTCCAGAAGGCTCTTTGGGCTCTAGAACAGTGCCACTCCCATGAGACAAGACAACACACTTGTTTTTGACCAGCAAACATTTTCCTCAGCCCTCCAGAGAACCTTGTGAAGGTCTGGGTGTATTTGTGACTGTCACAACTGAGGCAAGACCACTACTGGTGTCTACCCATGTGGCATTTAGGCTGGAGTTTCAGTTCAATTGGCTTTGGGATCTGCCTCAGCGGTCGATGGAGCACACTTGCATGTCTCAGTGTGGCATGGACCTCGGGCACTGTGCGAGTCCCCTGAGCTCTTCCTCTCGGGCACTGTCCCCTACTCTGCTTCTTGGCCACCGTGAATGGAGCATCTTTGCTCTTCCGCGGTCTTCTGCAGTGTCATTCCTGCTGAATCTCCTGAAACCAAGCTAAGCCTCCCCTCCTTGGTGCTGTGGGTGGACAGTCTAGAGTCTCAGAGGCCACACAGCTGTTCAACATGAGTGGGTAGAGCCCCAAGATGCTGCTAAATGTCTTACACTGCACAGGACAGTTCTCACAACAGAAAGGTAACACACTCCAAGTATTAACAGTGCTCGGGAGGAGGCACCCTGGAAGTGGGGGAGGGGAGCCTCAGCGCGTACACACGCAGGCTCTCCATTCTTGACCTGAGGAGCAAAGCAGGCATGCAGGCAGGGACTTGCGCGTGAGGATCTGGCAGCTCAGCCTCACGGCCAAGGCACAATGTGAGGACCAGGTCACCGAATGAAGCAGGATGACTCATGGGACCTAAGCGCACCCTCCTGGCATGGTCTCATCAGTGCCATGCATTCCTAGGACCGAGGGATTACAGCAGGGCCAGGCCCCGGTCAGGCTTTCTGCTCTGCAAGACAAGGCGTGCAGGGGCCTGCAGCCAGGCGAGGCCTGACAAGCCTAACAAATGAGATCAATTACATGATTTTTCCTGCAGATTTTTCCATGGAAACCCCAAGACTGAGTGTCAGCCTCGGCACCCACTTATGTCAGGGCTCAGAGAACCGTCTCTTCAACCAAATAATACAAATCGAATTTATGAAAAAGAGAATTGGCTGCGTGAGTTAAGCCAGCATTTTCCCGAGATGCTTTATGGGTTTCAATAGACCTTTATTATACATTTTAGAACACATTTCAAGACAAAGAGACAGCTCGGTTTTTGTTGAAGACTGAATTTCAGTAGCAAAATTTGAAATCTGTGATGTGTGCATATTAAACCGCAGAGACCTTCACATCTGAGGATGAAATGATTAAACTGTTTCATTCCTTAGCCGCTGCAGTGTGGGGCAGGGTGTGTGTGTGTGTGTGTGTGTGTGTGCTGTGAACAGTTTATTTTTAGCTTGGGCTTGACACAATATTTTTCTTCTTACTGTCCTCCACAAACAACTATGTCTCTCTCTGTGTCTCTTTAGATATGTGCCCACACTGCATTGGAATCTATCTGATTATACATGCTGAGAAATGGATGGTGTCATGGTGGGGCACACGGGGGCATAAGTGGCCTTGGAGGCCCAAATCCTGCTATGCCCCCCACCGTCCCCTTTCCTCATGTATGCAGTCACTGGTCCTTCTCACCTCTGCACACAGAAGAGCCAGGAGATTCACAGGGGCAATCAGGTGTGGTTTTACCCTTTCCGGGGATTCTGCCTTCTTCAGAAAACAACCAAGAGAAGCCAGGCATGGTGGTGCATGCCTGTGCGCCCAGCACTGGGGAGGCTGAAGCAGGTACATCACCATGAATTTGAGGCCAACCTAGACTACATAGTGAGTTCAAGGCCAACCTGAACTACACAGCAAGGCCCTGACTCAAAAGTCAAACAAACAAACAAACTAAACCTAATTAACAAAAAAGCCAAGACAAATTTGTCTTCATTCATCCGGGAAGGTATAACAAACTGCTATAAGTTGAGTGGTTTATAAACCATAGAAATTTGTTTGTCATAGTTCTAGAGATGGAAAACTCCAAAGCCAAAGGTCCGAGGTCCTGTAGACTTCATGTCTGTGGTAAGCCTGCGCCCTTCAGGAGACACAGCCTCCTGTGAGCTACTCTCATGTGACAAAGACAAGTGAATGTGCTGTTTAGGGGGCTTGTTTAGGGGGCTGCCAGTCTACCCTCAACTGAGCAAAGTTCCCACTTCCAAGTGGCACCTGATTGGCAGTGAGCTTTCAAATATCCAGCCAGTATCTGAGGGGATACAAACATTCAGTCTATCGCAGCAGGGATTACGCAC
This sequence comes from Octomys mimax, assembly GCA_002564305.1. Lineage (NCBI taxonomy): Eukaryota > Metazoa > Chordata > Mammalia > Rodentia > Octodontidae > Octomys > Octomys mimax. The sequence continues at coordinate 3,567 of NDGM011175560.1, read as the reverse complement.
AGCAGAAGAATAGGTGCTGTGCGTTAGAATGCGAGTCTGGAAAGGGTCGTGGACTCCACGCTTATTCTCCTAGCTGAGGGCCGCATGGCAGGGACAGCACCCACAAGCTGCAAACTAAAGCCACAAGACCCCCGACTGCATGGGCTGCTGCGAAAGTAACCAAGAGCAGCGTGTGTGCAGGGCACAGGCTAGAGCTGCGAGACAGGGATCACATCTTGGCTGTGCTGTTCATTCACTGTGGCACTTCACCCCGGCCAGTGAGCAGCTCTGCCTCTCCAAACTGTGGGAAACACTGGTGTCCCACTCCCACCCCAGTGCGAATCCTGAGCCATATAACAGGTAAAGCTCAGCGAGCGCTCAGACCTGATGTTACACTGCCCTGCACCACTGCACGCGTCACAGAAAACAAGGCCAGGACAAAGGAGACTGCAGAACAGAGGCTACAGTATGCCGCAAAGCCGCCTGGATGTATGCATTTCTTCTGTTGATTTATTCATTTTAGCTTAGCCTTATTAGAGAATCACTGACCTCTGTGATTTTGCTGCCCATCATGGACGTGGAAGTACCACCCTTTGGCCTGTGCTACCTGGCAGCCATGCAGGTGCTGGAACACTGGGCCCACCTACGCTGGGGGGTGCCAAGTCTCCAATGGTGATGTTGTGCTTGTTTCACGGTGAGGAGTCTTTTCAGTGGAAATACATACTAATTTCTTTCCATCTATGTGGGATGAGGCTTTGAGGCAGCCTTTGTCTAATCGAAAGGGAATAAAAATGAAACGATTCTCATGCACTCACGTGCCGGTTAATCCGAACCACAATGCAACTGGGGACTTCTACAGGGGTGGTGGGATTATAGGAGCAATAAACAGATTCACCCACCAATGGTCATGGCTCAGCGGGCTGCTAGGAGAGGGGCTCCCCTGGAAGGGACAGGTCACTGGGGAAGGCTCGCAGGGGCGTTCTCGCTGGAGCTCTTTCCCTGGCCTCCCCGCTCCAGCCTCCAGAAGCCAGCAGCCCTGCTCCAGCAAGCCCTTCCGCCGTGGTGTTTCTAGCTTGCAGGCAGTGGCCGTGCACTGCGGCCTCTGAAGCTGTGAGCCTGAAGCACCATTTCCTCCTTTAAGGAACTTCCTCCTGTGTACGTCAGGCACTTGGCCCCAGAAGTGGGAAGATAGAGCCGAGCAGCCCCTAGAGGTCACTGTTTTCAGCTGAACCATGGAAGCACGGAGTGATGCTGAGCTGCCCTTGATCACACCAGCTTTTATCCCAGTCTCTCCTAAAATTACCCAGATTGCTAGAAGGAAGTATAATCTATAACTAATAGGTAAGATAAGGAGTGACAAAAGAAAAAAATAGTGACAGTACTCACAGGACTGGAGCCCACTGAAAGTGGAGGACTGGAGATTCCTTCCCAGGAGTTAAAGGAGAGAAGAAGAGCAGCTGCAGGCTGGGCGGCATCGCGGCCCCACAAGGGACAAGGCCTCCTAAGAGTTGCAAGCTGGAGCAAGGGTCCTTCTCAGTTTAGAACTTTTTTATGTATTTAGTACCACGTCTACAGGGTCTCACTGCACAGACCGACCTCGTAGTGACCCTCCTGTGTGCTGCGATTACAGGCACGTGCCACCACGCCAGTCTCCATCACCATCTCAGCAGCGTGCCCTGGGGGTGGGGCTGGCACAGCAAAGTGGGGATCAAACCCCGGTCTCCGTCTGCCTAAGCAGGTGCTTTAATCCACTAAGCTATCTGGCTGGCCCTGTTTCATTTTAGAGACGGGAGCTGATGTACAGTCTCTTGGACACTGTAACTGATCCCAAACCAGAACAATGTATTGTAGAAACACCATTGCCTTTGGAGATAATAACTTTTGTCCTGGCTGGGAGCAGTATCAGGAAGGAACGTGCTATCCAAGACCTGGACGTATCAGGAGAAAAAGACAATGGTCCTTTGAACATGAAAGTTTGGATGCAAGAAAGTGTTTTAATTGACCTGACAATACAGGCACTGAGAGAACCCCACACAAGGGCAGGGCAGCTTATTCACATGGTCGCCCCACAGAGTCAAAAGGGTCAGGCTTAGAAAATAATTCTGGATAGTACAAAACGAGTACTTTGAACCTCTCTACTTCTACGGTAGTGAGTTTCCCCTGCACTGTCACCTAACCAGTATGTGCTGTATCTTTTTTATCACATCAAAGCCACCAATATGGTCTCTTCCTTTGGGGCACTACTGGGGTGTCTGTCCCAGTAGGAACTTCGGGATTCCCATGATTGAAATCCTTTTTGTAGAGAAATACGCACTGGCCCATGTGTCACACAGAGAGATGACAGGGCAAGAGAGGCAGAAGTATAATCCCAAACCTGGCCACAATAAAAGGGCTGAAGTGCAAGGTCCTGAGTTCAATCCCTGGTACTGCAAAAATAAATAAATAAACAAACAAACAAATAAATAGGCTGAAGAATGGGCTACCAAAGTACAGAGGGTTAGAGACCCGGAGCTGCTTCCTAATTATTGTGCCAGTTGCAAGCCCTTATAGAACTGAGGGGATTTGAGAGGACACTAACTTTCTTTTGCCTTCACTTTTTCATCTGCAAATTCAGAATAATCATCTTCACATCACAGAGCTGCACATGTAATGATATGAAATACCAGAAAAGAGAAAATGGCAAGGCTCAGTGGTAGGAAAATGTCAGCAAATCTGAGGGCCAGCGAGGACAAGATCATGCTGAGAAGCATGCCAAAGCATGTAGGAGCTGGGCTCGTCGTGGAAAGCATGTTACTTAGGGCCTCTGTAGCATGATGAAAACAGGACTTCACTTTGATTTTGAGGTAGAATATTCATATGGCGAACTCTAAGCAGAGGAGTGATGTGATCTGATTTCTGTATCCACCTAGCTGGTGTGGGAAGAGCAGCCTCCAGGAGTAAGCAGGGAGACCAGGATGGAGGGCATGGGTACAATCCTAGCAAAGACGAGGGTGTCACGGGTCAGAGCACAGTGGTGGGGATGTTCAGATGCATTTGGATTCTAGAAATATTTTGAGTTCAAGCTGAAGAGGTTTGCTCATAGAACAGTAGTGAAGCATGAAATGGAAAGAAGAGTTAAAGATTTTTACAAGATTTTCGGTTAGTTCAGCTAAAATGAAAACCAGACTTGGCAGAAGGTGATGATTAATTCAGTTTTGAAGGTAGTAATTTTTGCACTGTAAGTTCAAATGTTGATAAACAGTTGTGTGTATGAGCCTGGAATTAGTGAGACAGAACCTGCTTAGAGGCATAAAGTGTCACAGTTATTAGGGGAGAGATGGTATTTAAGTCCTGCTCCTTCATGAGACAATCCAGAGTAGGAGCTTGGAGAGGATGGAGAAGGTGTTCAAAGACAAAGCGGAGGCCCGCAGTGGGCACGTGTAGCCCGGAGAAACGAGAGAGAGGGAAGGAGCTTGCTCAGGATCAGCCAGCAGCATGTGTAGACCAAAGAAAGAACCTCTACCTAAAGGAAGTACTTGAAGAGGGACTTCAGCCGCGCCAGGGGCTACTAACCTACCTAGTTAGACGAGGGTTGAGAAACAACCACTT
>NDGM011175554.1:0-11052 GCA_002564305.1 Octomys mimax | reverse complement strand
CTACCAATTTGGTTTGAAACTGTCTCATTGCTATTTGATTCTCAATAAAATTATGGAAAAAAAAGAAGTCAGCATCTTTGTCAGTGGAGATATACTAAAGGCATTCCTACAAATTGAAAATCAAGACAAGAATACTGACTATCATCTCTACTTTCCATACATTACTGGTATGATTAGCCAATATAACTATACGAGATAGAGGAAAATGTAAAGCATAACCATTATGAACTGTAGCTGTGAGAAGATGAGATGACAGTATGTTTTAGAACCCCAGAGAATAAACTTAAATACTTAGAAAAATGAAGGGCTGGGGATATAGCTCAGCAGCATAATCGCCTTCCTGGCAAGCACAAGGTCCGGAGTTCAATCCCCGGTACCACATGGGGAAAAAAAGAAAAAGAAAAAGAAGAATGAGAAAATTCCAGGAAGTCATAGATGCAAACATTAATAAATGGAAAGTAATATATATGTGAAGTACAAATAAAAAGCAATTAGAGTACATACTGGGCAAAAGCATTTGAAACAGCAAAGTTAAGTTTATTTTATTAAACTAGAAATAAGTTTAATAAAAAATGTACACACCTATAGGAAGGGAAACTAAAATGCTTCTTCAACAGGAAGGCCAACACTGACTTGGCAATTTTTGGTATTAATTTAACCTGAGAAGAAAAATGTCAAATCTTGATTTTTTATCCCAGGAACAATTCTAAGTGGAAGAATTCTTTTTTCCAGCATTAAAGAGGTTAAGTTCTAGCTAGGCATAGTAGCCCAGAGCAGACCTCTAGGTCCAGGATTAAGGAGGCTGAGGCAGCCAGATGGGTGATTTTCAAGGCCAGCCTGAGCTACACTGTGGGACCTTATCTCCGAAAAATAAGTTAAGTCCTAAAAACTGTAAGAAAAAACCAAGAGCATTTTATGAACCTGAAGTGAGGAAGTCTTTTTTTATCCAATCCAAAATCTAAATATAAAAGAGTAAGAAGATAGAAAAGAACATTGTGTAAGCCAAAGAAAATCAAAACAAACAACATAAAACCATAAAAATTTGATCAAGTGGGCCAATCAGATAGCTCACTGGACTAAAGCGCCTCCTTAAGCAGGAGCAGGGACTGGGGCTTGATCCTCAGTGTGCTGTGCCAGCCCCGACCCCGGGGCATGCTGAGACACTTGAGACTAGACTGAGACTGGGAGTGGTGGTGCACCCTGTAATCCAGTGCCTGGGAGGCTGAAGACAGGAGAATCACTATGAGTCCTATCTGTATAATGAGTCCATGTAGACCCTGTACTAAATACATAAAAAGTAAAGAAAGAGGATGGGGAGATAGCTCAGTGGAATAAGTGCCTGTGTGGCAAGCACAAGGTCCTGAGTTCAATCCCTGGTACCACAAAAAATAAATAAATAAATAAATAGAAAAAAGGAAAGAAAATCAAGAGATAGACATATATAGTAGGATTGCAATTCATATTAAAGACACATGAATATGCTAATATATAAAAAGCTGTCTTGAGTCAATAAAGGAAGAAAATATTCAATAGAAAAAATGAGAAATGGATTGAATAGATAGTTCATAGGATAAAAGATAGAAAATTGATCAATCGCACTTATAAGAAAGAAAATAACATAGATAAAACATAGTTTGCCTGTTAAACTAATTCAGATTCCGAAATCTCACTGCTTTTAGATGTTATGGGAATTCTTGTGCATGGAAATACAAGTGTTCCTAGGCCGCTGGAAGCTGGCAGGGTCCTACCCCTTAGAGCTCCTAAGTTTATCTCCTTGGGCCCCAAGCCAATTTCTCTAAGGCTCCAAATCATTTCCAGTTTATTTCAAGAGTTATTTGATGGTTTCATTTACTGTGAGTGTGATGATGTGAAAGGTTTCATGAGACCTAAAATGGTATAGTTGCTACAGAAGGCAATTTTACATTACCTGTCAAAATTATACATTTATGGAACTTATATAACATTTCCAATTTGAGAGTCAATTTTATAGATCAGCATTATGTGTTAAATGAAGTACATTCAAGGTTACGCAGTTAATGAGTATTTGAAATTGTCAACTATTGGAATCAATCCAAAAATTCATCAAGGATTTAATAGAAATTTAGATAAATTGTAGCACCCTAAGAATGAGACCCCCTAAAATGAGACTTGAGGGCTGGGGAGATAGTTTGAAGGTCTAAGTGTCTGCCTGGCAAGCACAAGGACCTGGGTTTGATTCCCGGTAACACATGCAGTGCCAGCTGTGCTGTGCCTGCCACCAAAACTGGGCCTGGTGGTGCACATGTGCAATTCCAGTGCTGGGAAGGCTGAGACAGGAGGATCCCTATGAGTCCGAGCTGCATAGCAAGACCCTGTAACAAACAAATAAATAAATAAATAAGAGACTAAAAATGACAAACCATCTACTGATATGGGAAAATAGCAAAGAAAATTCTTAATAAAGAAGAGTGCAGGACAAACCACGTAATGGCACTGACTTTGGTCCAAAGATAGAAATAATACCTTTTCAGATTTTCTTGCACATAGAAGTCTGGCAGGTACACAAGAAGTAGTGCTTTCCGGAGGTCAGACAATGTGGGCTGAGAACTGGTAAATAGGAATCTGTGTTCGGAGTGAGACATCTCTCCACACATATTTGTGTATTTTTAACTTGCTTTTAATATTTGAACAATGTCAATGTGTAATTATATGAAAAGTATTAAACAGCACCAAAACAGCATCTATTTGAAAAACAAGGCATTAGGATATGTCGTAATAAAATGTGCTGTGTTGAATTTCAGGTCCAAGGCCACATATAACGAATCTCTCAGACACTTTTGACCATGAGGTGGTCAACGTGGACAGCCCTCCTAAACAATTTTCTTTCATGGCCACTGATGGCTTCACACCCTGTTCCAGTGTTTTAAGGAAGTGGAAGAGTGGGATTCTTTGCAACTTGTTCATTTTCTCACTCATCAACTTCAAAACAGCCACATATTGATAGTGTTCTGGACTTTTAAAGGAAGCACCAACCAGTTTGGTATAGAAATTTGAGCTAAAATTTTATTCATTCTAGAACCTGTTGGACATGACTTCTAGAACTTGTTGCCACTTCTAGCACTCTGTGGGGTTGCTGTGTCGTACCCTTATCTAAACAGCCATTGTGACGCTACCTACCTCGGAGTGTTCACAGGAGCCAGTCCTCACCGAGCACCTAGGAGGATAGTGTGTGCCATTTAGAACATGCCTCTGTGAAATATTTTTTGTGCTTTTTATGCAGCTGACAGTCATCAAAAACATCTTATCCTTTTAGACCAGAGAAAGCAAGAGGACCTACACTGTCCTTCTATATCCTGCACCGAACATCACCCACTGCTCTGTCAGCTGACAAAGACCTGCTGAACTAAGGTTTATGGCATTTACTTAGTTAACTTTAAAAGGCCAACTAGACGGAAGTCTTCAGGTAACAGACTGTCTCCTAGCTTTGAATTAGTACAGAGAAGTGACTCTAAGAATCAGATAACTGAATCGTGTCCAGCTCCACCAGTCATTGTCTTTTCTATGTCCCACGTCCTCCCCTCTGTGAGCCTCTTGCCAGGCTCCTAAGACCCAAGAGCATGGTGAGAACACTGAGACACTGCTGTAAATATATGGAAGGTGCTGAGTACATACAGGCTATTTCAACTACTTTCTTATGTCATCATGCCCCAAGCAGAGGCAGCTCACAGTAAGCCCAAGGAGTAAAACGTGCAATCCACGAGGAATTCCCAGAATTAAACAATCATATTGATATTGAAGGAAAGTCTGAGGTTAATGTTTTGGGGAAAATTCCCATCTCATTCCTTGCCAGATGCCATGCTAGAACTGTAGAGGTCAGGACTGGCACCATTATCTGACTTCAGAGATTCGCTACACTCTCTCTAAACTGTGAAACACCAATTGTCTCATGCTTTAGATCTTGGCTCTTGGAGGAATACTTTCTTTCTTATAAATAGCACAAGGTCACATGTTATAAAAGCCTTACAATTCACAGGGGATATCTTTGTGAGGGACTGCAGCTGTCCCAGATTTTACTGATGAAAGCTTTGCCTCTTTTTCTTGCCCCGAGACACTGTTCATTTGGCAAATTTTATTTTGCTATAATAATAATTCAAATGAAGTGCAGCGATGTAACCATTTTGCTTGCTTGCGCAGGGTTACAGAAATGTAACCTCTCTTGCTGTCTCCAAGCCTCCTGGTAAAATGTCTTTTTACACTGTCAAAAAAATCCTCTTATAAGTTCAGTGTTTCCAGAGAAATGTAGAGTCCATGGTATAAATACACTGAGTGACTCATTAAGTGGAATTCTGCTGCCTTAGTTACATCTGTGGAGTCCTGGCTACCTGATTATGGATTTCCAGGTATAAAGAATTATTTTGCTTCAGTCTCAATCTGTTCTAAGCCCTTAAGGGAGGCAATGAAATATTATCTCAAATTAATATTCAATATTCAATAATCTGCTTAATATTCTATACTCTGCTATATTAATACAAGCCTCAGATTATTAAATGTGTCATAGTAGATAGACCATCTGCTATGATCTAAACTATTTTGTTCAAAAAATATGTCCGGGAGTTTATAACAATTTTAATAGTATGGTAAATAAACTCGCATCCCACACAGATGCATATATATCACCAGATGCGTATGTTTACATAGATCTGGGTCTTAATTTCACCAGTTACATAATAGGGGTGAATGATACTCAAATTTCAGGGATCACAAAGTATCTTTATAACTACAGGCAAAACAGTGAGGATGAAGAACAGTAAATAGCATATTTTATGGGTTGCAGCCAGAATGTAAAATAATAATAATAATAATAATAATAAATTTTCAAGTATTTTAAAGTCCGTCTATACACTTTCTCAGACATTTACCATACCACATCTACAGTTATTCTTTTTGCCTTTAGGAGGAGATAAAGATTAGTACACACATGAAGAACCAGGTGTTAATTGTCCTCAACTGTCTTAATTGTCGTCATCTTTTCAATATTATATAATACATCCAGAGTTGACTCATCTCTGTCCTCATCATTTCACTTACCAGGACTCTGCTGGCAGGATTTCATGTTGGTGACAGGCTAGGTCACGTATACTCACTCTCTCTCTCTCTCTCTCTCTCTCTCTCTCTCTCTCTCTCTCTGTGATGGAGTAAACCCATACCTTCATACTGAGCTACATTCTCAGCTCATTTGCTTTATTTTGAAACAGGGGACTCCCTAAATTGGTAAATTGCTCAGGTTAGGATCACAATTGTATTCCTCCTTCCTCGGGTTCCTAGGATGCTGGAAATACAGGTATGTAGTACTCAGCCTAATGTATGTACACAAAATTCTTAAGTGATTGAGGGATGTATAAATGATTTCTGTAGCAAATTCTTCCAGGTGACTCAGATAATTAAAGGAACATCCTACCTGGTACTACAGCTTACTCTCAAACCAATATCTTTACTGTTTTAAAAAGCCTGAGATCTATGGAAAAATTGAGTTTGCTATTTTTATATGGCTTTGCAATTGATACAATTCTTATAAAGAATAGAAAGAAAGATAAATTTAATTACTATTGCTTATTAGGTTGGTCAGTTTTCTGGATGACATTGCCAGTGGTTAAATATCAAATGCAAAGGATACTTGGGGTTCTTTCTTCCCAAGTTTTCTTCTGTTGAGATTTATCTCTATATGAAAAAGCTTTCTTATGATGTTGCATTGTAACAAATTTTCATTTACTAGTGCTATTGCAGTTTTAGGCAGCACAATTCATGTGCTGTCTCCCTTAGAGCTCTAATCAACACTTTAGGGTTATTTGAGAAAGTTTTTGAAATCCACAAAAAGAAATAGCCAAAATGTTGCTATTAATTTGAACAAGAACAACTCTCAAGAAAGACCATTGGTAATTCTACCCATAGAATTGAGGTATATTTGTCTCATTAGAACTTAGGATGACTAAGGATAAGCCTGTGGCTTTATATAAATTGGTTGAGTCAGTGACCTGAGTCACTACTTACCGTGGGGACAATACTTGATGTATGAGTCTATACCTGGTCACAGAATGACAAGGAGATGAGTTCGTGATTGCCATCAGTACTAGCAAAGTAATTCAGAAATGAGCTTCACATTTGGTAGACATTGTCAGCACCAGAAGTGGCAAGCCCATGGCATGCGTGCAGCAGCAGGCTGTATTGCTGAAAGCTCCAAAAGGTTGGCCACCACTGATGTACACCTTATTACATATTCCTGAACACTTACAACTGGTACTGTGCTAGGTGTGTAGGACATGTCATAGGTGTACAAGTCACACACTTGCTCCTTTACTTCCTGTGTTCCACTGTCTATTAGATTCTATATCCAGTGGTCATGTCCACATCATGGCTTTCCGTTCATTTCTTTCTTTCTTTCAGCCCCTTTTGCCACCTTCAGTCTCTTCACCTGGCTGAGCTATTCATAACAAAACTCTACTGACAATATCAAAAGAGTTACTCTGCAGCAGGGGACCTGATAGTCATTTAAATGCTCCTCCCCCTCACTTACAAAACTAAACAAAAAAGGGGATATAAAGGAAGGACCATTTTGTATTAGCATATACAAGATAGGGTAGATATACAGCTACTTTCTCTTAATTATATGAGAATAAAGATGTGTAATAATAGTATTTAGACAGGATATCATGTTTGCATCTTGTACTATGAATAACCACTAAGAAGATAACAATATGAAATGTATTAATTATTGAAACTGTCCTATTAATCAGTTTTGAAACTGTCTCATTGCTATTTGTTTCTCAATAAAATTAATTAAAAAAAAAATCCCTCTCACTTGTCAGGCTCCTAAGAGGTAGGATCATAGGTGTTGGTTTATTTAAAAAAGTGTTATATTTAGAAGCCTCCAGTTTTATCTTCTTCATGTAAACAGTGTAGAAGTCAACACTCCCATCCTTATAAAACATCACTGAGGGCTGTAGACTAACACAGAGCTGTTGTCACAGGATAAACAGCCTGAAATACAAAGGATGAGTGATATTGTGTATCACAGCTGAGAGAAGCTGACCTTGGGCAAAAGCCACTGAAGCCGCACAGTTGTAGGAACCAAAGCAACTGAATGGAGAAAAAAAACTCAAAATGGGTTGTGTTGTGTACGTTGAATGCAAAATGTTAGCATTTCTAGAAGATAAGATAAAATCTACGTAACTTTTGATTTAGTGATGAGATTTTAAATACAAAACTAAAAACATGATTTAGGATAGAAAATTTAATGGTTGGTTTTGTTAAAATTATAAAAATTTGCTCTGTGAAAGATTGCATTAAGGGAAGGCAGTGGCAAATCGCACACTAGGAGACATTTTTGCCGAATCCATATATGACTAAAGGCTTCTTTCCAAGGTATAGAAAGAACTCTGAAAAGGCAACAGATGCTTCATCAAGGAATATGTTCAGGTAGAAAATAAGCATAATGAAAGATATCCAACACTATTATAGAATTGTAATTTAAGACAATAACATAGCACTGTATATTTTCTTTGGTGGCTAAATTTTACTAAAGCACCAACAATTCTGGTTCTGATGAAGAAGCGGAGCAGCAGGCCCTCTCATTCATGCATTCCAGTCCAGTCATGTGGGAAGATAGTTTTGCAGCCTCTTACAAAGCTCAGCCTTGTTTTACCATATGGACACTCATGGTGGTTCTTGGTAATTACCCAAATAAGTTAAGAACATGTTTGCACAAAATCTGCACACAAGCTTTTATAGAAGCTTTCTTCAAAGTATGTGATGAAGAATCCAGCGGGTTCGTATATCAACAATGATAAATTCATAGACTAGAAATTTACTCAACAAAGAAATGAACTATCACGCACAAAAAGGCATAAAGAAACCTGACATGCACCCAGATAAGTGAAAGAAACAGCCTTAAAAGGCTGTCCATAGTTGGTTGCCATTATGTTACTTTCTGGAAGAGGGCAACTATGGCTATAGAGACATTAAGAAGAATAAAAAGAACAATGTTTTTTTTCTTTGGAGGGGATTGAAGAGAAAGAAGAAAAGAGAATAGGTGGAATGCACAGAATTTCTAGGGCATCGAAGCTATTCTGCTTGTCCCTGTAATGATGGATGCATGACATTATGTCAAAAACCTATAGCATTTGTCAATACAAAAATTGAAATTTAGTGCATGAAATTTAAAAGGAAATCATGTGGAAGATCATGGGGGTTTATGATGACAGATCCAACTGTATTACCAACATAGAAAAGCCTCATTTCAAGGAGTGGGAGAAAAAGTGCTGACCTAAGTAATTTTGGAACTGAATACAGTTTTAAGACTTAAGGAAAATGAAACTACACATAAATGCTGAACTTGAATTGCTGGTATTGTTTTCCATAAGGGCCTGGGTTATCAATTCTGACACTGTTGTAATTGAGTGATGATGTAGAAATAGCTAATGGTGAGGCTAAAATGAAACATATAAGTGAGTTATTAGAGTTCAAGACCTAGGTAAAAATTCCTATCTAACTTAATATATAGAAATGATTGTATTATATATATGCACATATTTTGCCTTTTCAGCTGAAAGGGCCTAGAAGAAACAACATCTTAGTAGCAATGAACACATCTTGTCCACATGTTACTTGCATATTTATTCAGCAATGGAACTAGACGTCATTAGAGAAATTACTTAGTGTAGTGTAGGACTTGGGCAAGAAATATACAAGATAAGCTTGGAATGCTTTGTAGTGCTAGAGAGCAAGCAAGCATCAAAAAAGAAAGACAAAACAAAAACAAAAACACAGTCTACTATCCTCAACCCATCACTGGGTTATATCTAAGGAGAACAGTCTGCTGAAAGTTCTCGATGGCTAAAACTGGAAGAATAATTTGAGTATAACAATATGTAAAGTAGTAGTGGACCATAACCCAATGTCAAACAACTATGTATCAGTCTGTACTGATACAAATAAGTTATTGAATGGATAACTAAGGAAGCAGAGACAAATATCCCATGTAGAATTCTCACCTAAATGAATATGGGATATTAAGAGTTATATCCTGCCAAATTACACAGCATAGAATGGGAGGAGGATAATTTTCAGGTAGAGAAAGCTGACAAGCACTTCTTCACTCAGGTGAGCCAAGCCAACACCAGCAGCATAAGCCATGCTGCTGGCCTATACCCTTGACATGACAGGATACATGATCAAAATCACATTTGTGATTTTCCACCTCAATTCCTGTAACCCTCAGATAATCACAAAATCAGTCAAATCCCAACTGAGATGCCTCCCAAAATCCAAGTGACCAATACTATTCAAAACTGTCAAAGCTACCATAAGCAAGGAAAGCCTGGGAGTTCATCACAGTTATAAAGAATCTAGGTGACTTAAACATCCATGGAACATGGTATTCTAGATGGTATCTTGCAACAGGAAAAGGACTTTGGGTAAAAAGTAAAGAAATGTGAATAAAGTATGGGTTTTAACCAATAATGATGCATTAGTAGTTTTTCATTTTTAATTGTAACAGATGCAACATATTAACTTCAGGCAATGGGGAAATTAGGTACAGAGTACATGAGAACTCACTGTATTATCTTTCCAGCTTTTCTGCAAAATCTAAAATTGTCCCTCTGAAACTCTAACAAGAAAATATTTAAAACTAAATGTGGATCCCAGCTCCACTATGTACAGTACTGCATATTTAGTGTTTACAAAAAGTAATCAAAGCCTCAGTTTCTCTTCCTGGAAAGCAGGGATAATACAGAGCTGGTTGCCTAACTGCAATGGTTCCATGTAAGAAAGTTTGACTTTAAAATGTTGCAAAGGCAATATGCATGGAGTAGTAGCTATGCTGTGAACTTTGCATTTTTATCTTTTGCAGGAGAAGTGATGGGTTAGGGTCCTAGCTACACCAAGTGGTGGCAGAGAGAAGCCCCAGCTTCCACTGTGCCACAGGATCAGGGAGAGCCATGGATGCACTATCACATACTGGGTTGCTAAGCTGTGATGTTTGGTAGGTTAGATATATTAAATACATTTTTGTTTTATGATATGTCTGACTTCCAATAATTTTATCAGAATGTAATCCAGCTATATAACAAGAAGTATTAGTAATATTTTGTGCTTAACATTATTTTAAAACACATTATATTAAAGTGCTTATCACAGAGCTTTACATATAGTCAATGTTCAATAAATGGTCATTACACCCAAGAGGTAGAGTCATACTGAGCAGTTAATTTTTTAGAAAATTTATTACAGTAAAGGACACACCACCACTGGTGTCTCTCAGAACACTCCCCCTCATTGCTCATGCAATGATCCCGTTCTTCCTACGACTTTCTGAAGCAGATATGGAAGTTCTCTTTTATGAGTGCCTTTAGTTGGGCCTTTTGGCTTCCTCAATGTCCTTAACTGATTCAAAACTTTTACCTTTTGAGGTCATTTTGGCTTTGAAGAGCACTAGGAGTCCCTCTGTCCCAAATCTTGTGAACAAGGTAAGTGAAGAAACGTGATGTTTTACCAGCCTACCTTTCCATTAAATGGCACTTGGAAGCCACATCTACCATATATATTTTTTGTTACATCATTTAAACACACTGCTAGGCTACTTTGGGTAAATTTTCTTTTTGGCATTTTCTATGAGTTCTATTAAGTGTTTGAAGTGAGAGAATACAAAACCATAAAAATGCAAAAATACTGTGTGTATCAAATCTCAAAATGTGTAATATGTTTTAAAGCTGAAATGCATTGCAAAAGTCAGTAGCATTAACTTCACAGAAATTTACAAATGCATACAGGAGAACAAATAGATTATGAGGTGGACTTCACTGTGAGAAATATATTTGCAAAAGATAGCTTTACCAGACTGAAATCTACATTGTTGATACTTGAGACTTAAAAAAAAAAAAGAATAATGCATCAAATACAAGGGTATGAGATTATAGTCTCTTAAATAATACTGTTTGAAACAAATAGCAGTATAAATAAGCTTCTCTTCTGGATGGTTAACAACCTAAGTTTGCAGACCAAAATTAGAGAAAAAGG
>NDGM011175551.1:0-10514 GCA_002564305.1 Octomys mimax | reverse complement strand
CTTTGCTAAGCTTATTCTAAGTAGGTGCTTTAGACCACTGAGCCATCTCACCAGCCCCTAAAAATCAGTTTTAAAAGGGACTTAGTGATGTAAATTTCTTTACTAGTCGTCATACATATTATCTTGGTTTTATACTTGATCTTAGCCAAAAGACAGAAATTTATCTTGGTTTTATATCAGTAAAATCTTAGCACTTTCAAACATTTCAATGTTTATCAACTTACTGTAAGTGAAATGGTATCTCATTTTGGCTTCATTTTGTTGTTTTGATGATGCAGAAGAATGAAAATCTTTTCCCCAGTTATGAAACATCAGAATAATTTCCTTAGTGATTTTTTTATATCTTGCATATTTTTTACAGTTTTTTTTTTTAGTTTCTTTCTTTGTAGTGGTTATACATATGTGTGTTATATGTACATAATGTGATGATTATATGATACTAGTAACATAATTATGTGTGATAACATAATTATACTACATACATACAGTATATACATATGGTGACATAACATTTATATGATAAATAAAATTATGTGTTGATAGTTACATGCTTTGAAATATTTCATCAGTTCATAATTTATATATAATGATATTCATTTTATTTTTCTTCTTCTCATAAAAATGTGTAAACAATATTTCAACTTCTGCTCTTTTTTTTTTTTTTTTTTTTGCGGAACCAGTGATTGAACTCAGGCCCCTGTACTTGCTAGGGAAGCGCTTATTCCACTGAGCCATCTCCCTGGCCCAACTCTATTATTTTTAGGTTATTGGTACTGTACTAAATATCATATAGAATCCAAAGCCCTGGATACCATGTATTACCATGTTTCTTACTGTCTTGTAGAAAAAATTTGTCTTATATTTTACTACGGTCATACATCTTTTTATATTTCATTTTCTTCGTACACGATAGTCATATATTGCTTCACATTCTTGTGAAACTTTTGAATTGTTGGAGTAAATAAGAATGTTTAACTTTCAATCACATTTTTACTGGAGAAACTATCTGTAACGACTATAGATGCATATAGCGGCTTTAGAATAAGTGGGGTTGTGCCACTTGGTGACACATATTTCATCATGGTATGGTTTTGTGATTAGTTCATTTTAGATGAATTTGCTGCTTCACTGCATTATTGATGTATTTTTGAGAAAACGCTACTTACAAATTTCAAATGAATGAAATTTGTCCTTGTGATTCATCAAATATTGGCTCCATAAAGAGTCTCATCCTGTAATTTTCAAAGTCATGATGCAGACTGAAAAATCTTACTTACAAAATTATCACTTTTCATAGAAATGAGGCTATAAGAAAATAAAATAAAATATTTTTATAGTTTTATGTGTTCTGATTTATTTTCAAATAACAGCAAAAATTAATATAAAGGCATAGATAACATTTGTTCATGTTGATGTATAGATATGAATGCCTGTCTCCAACCTCTGGAAAGTGTAAGAAAGCAGAAAAAAATTTATATTACGTGATGAAATATTTGTAAAATAATTATTGAATATTAGTTTTGGCCAAAACTTTTAGCATTATAACATATTGCTTTTTGACAAAATCTGCCTCCTAGTTCATACTCATGTGAGACTTCATATTTAACAACTTTCTCATACATATATTTATTTCTTATCCAAAATTTCAAAAATACAATATTTGAGAGTATCAGTTAAATGAAATATACATCATTCTGACATAGCTACATGATTATTGTTTTTTCTAGAAATGTTTTACATTTTTACATTGTGACATGAATATAGCCAATTTACAATTTAATGCAATATTACATTTTTCATTCAATATTGAGTCCCTCAATGCTTCAGGTTTGTCTATGAAACATAATGTTAAAAAAATCAATATACTTTCTTAGTTTCACTTAATATTTCCCCGGGGGATATATGCATTAACTGTTGTTTCATTAAAATGTTTACAATATCTTAATGTTCAAAAAAGGCTGATTCATTGAAGAATTAATATTAACATTTATAAGACATACATTATTCATTCTCCTTTTTACAATTAAACAGATACATTTTACATGGTTATATTACATTAAGTGTAAATATAATGTAAATATATAAATATAGTACAAACACATAAGAATATATTTAGTGTAATATTTCACACTAGATATACTCTACACTACAAATGCTATATATTATAGTATATATATACATATATATATATATATATATATATATATATATAGTGTAGCTATGATTCGCAAAATTAATCTTTTCCAGACGATATTATTACTAACTGAACAAAACATTACTTTTTGCTATTTGTATTTCCTAAAACATTATTTATTTAATCTGAATAAAAAAGGTATTATTATGGTTTGTGTCTAGGTGTCCCCCCAAAGCTTCATGTAGTCATGGGGCAGACTTCTAGAGTTCGTGATTGACTCATGATCCAGTGGGATTATGGGTGTGAGTGCTGCTGGGATTATGGGTGTGAGTGCTATTCCCAAAGTGGGGCTGACAGCCTGAATGCTACATAAGGGAGGCAGATTTGCTCTCTGTAGCTGTTTTTGCTGTTACTCCTCCCTTTCGCTTTTGCTGTTTCACTGCCTTCCGCTGCTATTAACTGCTGCCCTCTGTCATGTGGCCCTCTGCCTTGGAGTCACCTGAGTATGGACTGAAACCTCCAGTAACTGTGAGCTAAATAAACCTTTTCTTCCTTCATTTTGAGTGTCAGGGATTTGTCCCAGCAACGAGAGAAAAGTAACTGAGACAGATATTTTATGTGCATGAAACATAACCACAACAGATATCTAATATTTTCTATGGAGAAAATTACTTGCCTTATCAATAGGAAGTAAACCAAAGAAGGTTAGAGAATTTTATTGAGACACTTAAATCACAGAATTCTTGGGCATGATCAAGTGTTGTGTTTTTGGGGAGAACGTTTTCTTTCGCCTCTCCACAGGCCTAATTCCTTATTTTCTTAGTTACACTTTCAGTGTGACATTGCTTTACACATGTAGTAGCATAAAGAAAAAACAAATGTAAGTTATGATATGTACAGCCTCATTAGACAGTCTGAAAAATACCTTGAACCCCTCAAAACTCTTCATGTCATAAATAACGAATGTTAACATATGGGTAGTAAGTACTTTGGAGGTTGACCAAAGTGAAATTTCTTTAGGTGGCAAAATCATTCCGGCAAGGCTGATGGGCTCAATGCCACAGTACGGTCCTTAGAGGAGAGCTGTTCCTCCAAGAGTCTCAGGCAGGCAGGAGGAAATGTGGTAAAAGCAGAAGGCTGCAGTGACGCCAACACTGGGAGAAATACAAGGAGCAGAGTACTAGCCAAGGCACATTAGTGGTCCTTAACTCTTAGAAAAGACAAGGGAGCAGATTCCCTACTGAAGCTTTCAGAGGAACAGGACCTGGTGAATACACTGATTTTAGACATCTTGTTTTCAAATTTGAGAAAATCATTTTGTTGTGTTTCAGCCCACTAATTTTGTGGAAATAGTTTTAACATAAAGTATCTCACTGCACACCGATAATTCCAGTCTCTTCTTCATATTGCTCATGTTGGCTTCTTCCCTATTAGAACAGTGGAAGGAATCTCTCTCCTTCTGTCTGTCTGTCTGTCTGTCTCTGTCACACACACACACACACACACACACACACACACACACACACACACACAGATTTTGCACTTCTTTAGCTCCAAATGTAGCAATGCTGAGACAGCTTCCCCAGGGGATTCCCTGCCATCACATCCTTCACACTTGCATTCAAGTGTCTTCAGAGAGCCAGTCTCATAGTAGCTTCTGTCTCCTCTGCTTTTAAATCACTGAAAAGTCCCTTTTCCTTACTTTATATTTCCCTTATATACACCTGTCACAATGGCACACTGCCTATTTATTGATTGATTTTCAAGAGTTATTGGTTTGCTAGTTTTGTGTGGACACAGAACTTTGTTGTTTTATCCATTATGATGTCTCAGGAACATTTTTTAGTCTTTCTTTTAATTATTTGGTACAGGGTCTCACTACACCATTTGGACACATGGTGATCCTCCTGTCTGAGCCTGCCCACTGCTAGTGTTACTGATGTGTGCCACCACACAGGTTTTGGTGGTCAGCCCAGAGCACCCGGAATTCAGGGGCCAGCATGACACATAGTACTGAGCATTGACACCAGGTCCTTGCTCTTGTCAGGAAGGCAATTGGAATGCTGAGCCACCTCCTCATCCTCTGTGTCAGCAACTTATGTTACTTGATGGATATTAGATTTATAATGTGTATGTGCTAACTCAATGAATTAATGAAGGGATAACAACTTGTTTCATGAACATAAAATATCTTTCTTAGTGAAATTTACAAGCTTACTAGATATATCCTATATAATTTTATTTGTTCATGGTGTTTTCCTTTCTATACATGTACTATAAGTTTTTCAAGAGGTGTGAATGAATAAATGCATAATATACTTCACACCTAAAATTTTACTGATAATTTAAGCATCATGAAAAAATAATATTGAGAAATGAGGGCCAGAAAGATAGCTCAGTGGACTGAGTGCTTGCTTAGGCAAGAGCAGGGGCCACGGTTGGATCCCTGGCACCACATGCTCTGCTGGCCCTACACTTGGGCGTGCTGAGCCAGCCGTGGCGTCTGGGCATGGTAGCACACAGCAGTGGAGAGGAAGACGACAGGAGGATCACAACGAGTCTCAGCTGCATACTAAGACCCTGCACAAAAAATAAGAGAAAAATATTTGTAAAATTGAAATTATTATTTGAGTGAGCAATATCACATATATCCTTGTATATTTGAAATTCAGAGGAATAGTCTAAGTACATTTATTATTTTACTATTTGCTAAAGAAATAAATTACTAGCTTCCCAGTAGAAACTGTAAACACAAATTATCTTACTCTATTCTTATTGAAGTCACTTACAAAAAGTCTTTCTTAGGAATGTATGGTTATTTCTTTGGACAATCTGAAAAGCAAGGTTGTGAATGAGAGAGTCCCATTTTATCTGTATTTAATCAGTTGCTAAGTGATGTCTAAAGGACAATATATTTATTGTACTACATCATTACAAATGAGAACTTTTCAGTGCAATTTAAAAGTTTGAACTAGCCTTGGATTTTGAGCTTGTGGAAAGAGTGTGTTATAAATACAGGAAAATCAGACATGGAATTTACAACTATTTCAATGTGGGGTGGTAACTTACGCTAAAGAGTAACACACCGAAAGGAGATAAATTTCATTTTATTTTTTAGTTTCCTTACACCACGCTTAACATAACAATTGCATTTATTAAAATATATTAGTACCTCACACCATAACAAAACTCCACATACTTAGATCAATCATTTCTCTCTCTCTCTCTCTTTTTATTTTTTTGGCGATACCAGAGATTGAACTCAAGACCTTGTGCTTGCCAGGCAGTTGCTTACACCGTTAGTTATATTCCCGGCCTCTTTTTTTTTTTTTTCGATTTCAGGAAAGAGGTTGCAGAGTACTGGTATTAAATCTTCTCTAAATATCTTGTAGATGTTAGCAGTGAAGTCATCAAGACATGTGCTTTTCTTTGCTGGTAAGATTTTAGTTACATTTTTAATTTCATTGACCGATATTGGATTATTGAGAAATTTTATAGCTTCTTGGTTCAGCTCTGGTAATTCATATGTAAATAGGAATCTATCCATTACTTAATACTAACTTCTCTGTCCATATCAAAATTCATATACATACTTATTTATTAAGTACAGGGTTTATAGGGTCTCATTACACAGATTGGACTCATAATGATCCTCCTGTCTTCAGCCTCACAAGCACTGGAATTACAGGCTTGCGCCACCATGTCCAGTCTCATTGACCATCTTAGAATGCACCCCCTGCCGCCGCCGCGGGAATGTGGCAAGTCTTGTGATACCAGGGATCAAACCATGGTCACTCTGTCTATGCAGGCACTCTAGTCTGCTGAGCTATCTGGCTGGCCCTCAAAATTCTGCTTTTATTATTATTATTATTATTATTATTATTATTATTATTATTTTGCAGAGCTGGGATTGAATTCAGGCCATTGCACTTGCCAGGCAGGCACTTATTCTACTAAGCTATCTCCACAGCTACCTAAAATTCTTAAGTTTGTAATATTTTAGTATATGCATTTTGGACAAAAATAACTTAAGCAGTTGAAATGGTTTTCATTTGTGAGCATAAAATTCTACCAGAGAAATAAATACCATATCTGAAGGTGTTTGTATAAGTATTTGTGTAGGTCTTTTCTAAAATATTAATAAGAATAATAAATATTGTGTAATTAATGGCCAAGTAAACCTTTCAGTTAAAGTGACAATAGGAACTTATTTAAATTAAATTGCACTCAGTACTTTTGTGCAGATTCTTTCACATATGGTATTTTATAAGCACTCATGAAATGTTAAAAAAATATGTAAATTTGTACTCATACTCTATAATAAGGAGTAATCTTTTGCTGAAACAAACTATTCAGACATTCAACAAAATAGCTGAGCTGGAAAGATAGCTTGGCAGTCAAGTTGCTTAGCTGGTAACACAAGGATCCTGGTTCAATCCCCAGCACTGCACGCCACGCCAGCCTTGCCCTGGGAGTGCTGGCATGGTGGTGCATGCCTATAATCCCACCACTGGGGAGGCTGAGACAGGAGGACTACTATGAGCTGCATAGTGAGAGCCTATACCAAATAAGTAAATAACTGGTTTTAAAAATTTTAAAAACCCAAATAGTAAATACTAGAGTTATATTCAGAATCGTAGGTAGTGACATGGGAAGAATCAACTTTCAAGCTATTGATGAGTAATGAAGCAAAGATAAGAGATCAAGAAACTCTTCTTAAAAGCATCATCATTATAATATATAGCATTATGAATGTCACAACAAAAACTGTTTCTTCTTCTCCCCTTCCTTGGGCTAAAGCTGTATACTAACAATGAACCCCTTCCTTCTCATTCTCAAGGTGACTCAAAAAAATTTAATATTAGAGTGGGAAAGCCAATCAACAGACATGTAGTCTGCATACAGATATGGAAATGAAAGACTGTGAATTTCTGCATTAAACAAGTATTTGATTCATGGAATACATTAGAGAAATTATAGGTACCAGGTAGGTGAAATTATTGTGAATCTAGTTGTTCATGCATGTCAACTTTTTAAACCATGCTATGCTAGGTAAAATAATTATAATTTGTCATTACTCAATCTATGTAATATAATCTTTTTCACACCATTAACTTGTTAATAACTTTGGTAGAATTCAGCAGCTACTTTTGGAAATGTTAAAATCAGTGTATTAGTTAAGTCCTAATATATTTATATTTTCAGTAATCCATATATTTTCCTGCTATACAATCTACATTTGGGTCAAGTAAATTTCTAATTTTGTCATTCAACATTATATGTGTTTTGATTTGGAGATTACCAAATATAAGCATATTTATAATTATGTCGGGAATGAAGACAAAAGCTATGGATAAAGATCTTTCTGGACAACTTGTGACTATACTGTTTTGTCAGTGTCACATATCTAAATCTTATTTGGTAATAAAGTAGCAACAAAAATATCTAAAATTACAATATGTAGAATTGTTGTAGAAGAATATAATGTGTACATATCAGATCATGCAACATTTAACAACTATATCTGCCACATAAAAGTGTTGGTAACTGAGGGCTGGCTGGCAAGATAGTTCAGTGGACTAAGTGCCAGCTTAGGCAAGCACAGGGACTGGGGTTCAATCCCAGGCAGCACGTACCATGCTGGCCCTGCCCCCAGAACCCCTCTGGGCTGTTATTTCCAGGTGTGGTGTCACATGCCTGTAATCCCAGTGCTGGGGAGGCTGAAAACAGGACAGTCACTATGAGTGACTGTGTAGTGAGACCCTGTACAAAATACATTTAAAAAATAAATAAATATAAAGTTTTGGTAACTTAGTGTTTTAATGAGCTCTTTACTTGAATAAACACATAACAGAGGCTGAAGGTACACCTCAGTGTGTGGGTCCTGAACTCAGTCCCCTGTATTGTGCCATGATAGGAATTACACTAATAATGATCACCATCATAAAAATAAAGACAAATAAATAAAATAATATTACAAATGAAATTGAGTCCTCTCTACTAAGGTTTTGTCATTGTGGTTGTTGTTGCCATTGTCATTGTTTTTGTTGTTGTCCTCTGATGGTTTATCATTTTAGTTGCATTATACATAATTCTGAAATGAGTCAATGCCTCACAATCAAATGCACTATTGGAATCCTCCTTTAGAGACTTATTTTGTTTTTAGTGCCAGGATAAATTATTTGTATAAAATTTACATCAGCTGCTCGCATTTATAAACCAAAATTACAAGTATTACAAACTATTTACAAGTCATTCTGTGCAGTTGGTGTTAATCTGAAACCAAAGACATCTGAGAGAACAAAATTACAGACTACCGTTCATGTAACTATTAGGACAGAAAATCTCCAAAGGTGCTGGTAAACTAAATCCCTTGTGTTATGAAAAGAACGCTACACTCTCACAGTGATTTATCTCAGACAAATTTAATTCATGATTGTTTTACTAATTTATGATTTTAAATTTAATTCATGATTTGTTTTACTAATAAAGCATATTAATATAAAATTTTTAAAACACAAGAACAACTCAAAAAACACAGAAAAAGAAATTATCAAAATCAGATGATGTACATCATAGAACACTCAACAATCTAAAGATATGATGGATCCTCACAATGTGACAAAAAGCATGTCCACTCACATTCTAATTAATATTGTTTTAATAACATGCTCATGTTAAATACAAGAAAGTGAATTCATTTTTATGAGGAAGTTCAGCATTTCTTTATTATATATCCAAAAGAAATAAGAGCACAGTTCAAAGAAAAATTCCTCCATGAGTGTTTGTAGCTTATGGTTCAAAATAAGCTACAAGTTTTTGAAAAGTACATGAAATTATTGCTGCCCGTAGTCCCCTTACTGCATAATAACACATTGTAGCTTCTTGCTCACAACTAAAACTTAGTATCCATTAATCAACATTTTTCTCACCTCTCATTTCCTTCCTTTCCTAGACTTTGGTAACTACCATGCTAATCTCATTTTCTATGAGATCAACAATTTTTGATTTCATATAGAAGGGATCTCATGTAGTGAGTTTTCTTTTGGTTCTGGCTAATTTATTTGACATCATGATTTTCCATTATGTTCATGTTTTCAGCACATACAGTGCTGATCACTACAGACTGTTACACCCAAGCTGTGTGCTAGGAGCTAAGACAGAGTTGGTGGGCCAGACGCAGACTGCGCTGCTGGAGTTTGACCACTGTGGAAGCAAATTGCAACTTTCTATTGCAGGGTGAAAGTTCACTTTGCAGGGCCCTAAAGTGCAGCAATACTAGGAGAAATTAGTCATCGTAAAGTGGGTCTGCTGTGTATATCATTTTGTAATTTTTATGTTATAGAAAACAGATAAAAATGTTAATAATAAAATAATAAGACTATGACTACATATTGTTATCTTTGAATTGTTGTTCAGGGTAAAATATAGGGGCATGGTATTTTCTTCAGCTGATATTAGCTCAAATATTCCTTTCTAGTGAATGAAGAGACACTAACAGTATAACTCACTCGCGCTTCTTTCCTTTTCCTATTGTCCTTTTCCCTTTCACCCACGGTACTTCATTTTGCTCTTTGAGCAATGTCTTCCCTTTCATAATATCTACTGCACATTTAATTTTACTTATTTATTTTTTATTAATTTTATTGAGAAACAGTTTCAAAACCGGTTAGCGGGACAGTTTCAATAATTAATACATTGCATACAGTTGTCTTCATAGTAGTTATTCAGAGTACACAGTGCACATTATAGAACTTGCTTACTCTTACAGTTTCTCATAGCAGACAGACAACATGATGTTTACAAATGTGAGTCTGATTTCACTTCTCAAGTTGCATCCATTTATCCATAAAAGTCTCAAGTTTATCCTGCTTGTGGCTGAGTACTCCATTATATAAAAATACCTCATCTTTTGTATCCATTACTCAGTTGATGAGCATGTGGGCTGCTTCCGAGATTTAGCTATGACAAATTGTACTGATTTAAACATAGGTGCATGTATATCACTATGCTACAATGTTTTTAATTTTCTGGAAAGATATCCAGAAAAGGGATAGCTGGGAAAAATAGGTCCTCAAATCCTACCTTTTTAAAAATCTCCATACTGATTTCCAGGGTAACTGCACCAGTCTACACTCCATCCAAAATGTAGAATTTGTCCCTTTACCCCATATCCACACCCTCTTTTGTTAATGATTGATTTCTTGAGGGTAGCTTTTCTTTCTGGGTTGATGCAGAGCCTCAGTGTTCTTTCAATTTACATATATTGAAAGACCAATGATGTTTAACTTTTTCATATATTTATTTGCCATCTGTTTCCTTCACTTGAGTAGTATATATGCATCTCAGATGCCTTTTTTTTTTTTTTTTTTTTTTTTTT
>NDGM011175548.1:0-10653 GCA_002564305.1 Octomys mimax | reverse complement strand
TATATATATATATATATATATATATATATATATATATCTTTCCCCCACTCCTGCTCCTATCCTTCTCCTCATCTCAGTAATTTCTTCTTTTTGAACAGGTTCATTCCATTTTCATAGTATCTATTGTATGCTTCAAATTTTTTTTTTATTCTTTGAGGTTCTGATACTAAGGATACAATATATTTGTACATGTGGATCTGATTTATTTCACTTAAAAGTATGGTGTTCAGTTCCATCTATTTACTGATAAAAGTCTCAAATTTATTATTTTGTAGCTGAATAATACTCTGTTGTGTAAAAATACCAAAACTTCTTTATCCATTCCTTAGTTGATGGGCATTTGAGTTGCTTCCAAGATTTAGCTATGACAGATTTTATTGCTATAAACATTGGTGTATATATCTTGCTGTGGTATGACATTTTCAGTTCTTCTGGAAAAATACACAGGAAGGGCATAGCTGATCTTAGCTTCTAGATGTGGGACTGGGGTGTGTCTGGCGCTAGTAGCCAATAAATTCTTGTATACCCCTTGGCAGACTATTGAGTCCTCTCCCTGTTTGGCTCTATGTTACTCTTCCATTGCTGTGGTGCCCTCAGATAGTGCCAAGCCAAGGTTTCTCAACTCCAGTTCTATTTCCTTGCAGTGAGGGATGGGCAGTTTGTCAACCTCCCACTGCTTTGAGTGACTCATAGCTGTTTAAATCCTCCTTGTCAGTGTTGCTCTGTCAAGCCATTGGTTGGGAGACAGAGATGTTCATGCTTTTCCACTCACTAATTTCACCACCACTTCCACAGTCCCTAACCTATACTCAGTGATTGTGCAGCCTCTGTGCAGATAGCCCATGTAGCTCAGTCCCCCTTCCTTTTCTTTTTCTGCCAGGGAGTGTCAACTGCTTAATTGTTGCTCTGCCAGCTACTCAAAGATACATAAGTCCTGTATGTCAGCATCCCTTTCTCAAGCCATTGGAAACAGGGCAGGAAGGATCATGTTGTGTTCCACTCACTACTTTTACTGCCACCACAGTTGTCTTCCTTAACTGTGTGTTCTTATAGATTCCAGGTAACAAAAAGAAAAAAATGAAGAAAAAAAGAAAATCTGGCAGGGCATTGGGAGGAAGAAGTTCCTAGGTAACTTGTCCCTGTGTGTGTAGCAAAATTTGCTGCTAGGTTGCAGCATCCTGTGTTTTGAAGAAGGCAAAAGGGGAAAGGGGCCTCATATCACAAATCTATCCTGTATGGCTGAGTTAGATGCATTATTTCAAGCCTTTTTAAAAAAATTTTCGCACAGTGGCAGTCCTGCTCTGCTTGCAGGCAGACATCCTACTGGCAGCTCTGTGGGCCGGATCATTGTTGTATTAAGTCCTATATCTATGTTTTATTTGATTTACAAATCTCTTATTTAAGATTGATTTTTGCATCTGGAACTACATCCCTCCCTTTTTTCTAATTACCTGTGTTTTTATTTGATTGTTTACACACAGTTTCACTGTGGCTCTTCCTCTATTCAACCATGTTGAATTTCTTTAACTTTAAATTCATATCTGTTATGGTTTCTGTCTCGTTGTCCCCTCAACGCCTTATGCAGTCATGGGGCAGGGACTTTTAGAGTTTAAGAACTGACTCGGTGGAACTGCTTATGATCCACTGGGATTATAGGTCTTAGTAGTGCTGAGACTATGGGTGTGAGTGCTACGCCCAACATGGGGCAGAGAGCTTGAATGCAATATAAAAGAGACAGACAGACAGACTCTCTGTTGCCATTGTTGGCCTTGTTGCTGTTCTGCCAGCATGAACTGCTGCTCTCTGCCCTCTGCCCCTCTGCCTTGGAGGCAGCTGAATACAGACTGAAACTGCCAGTAACTGTGAGCTAAATAAACCTTTTCTTCCTTCATTTTGGGTGTTGGGTGTTTGTCCCAGCAATGAGAGAAGAGTAACTGAGATAATGTCTACATTAACATTGCAAAATAAAGCATACATAGTCATAATGTAATGTTTATTTCATATTTATATAATATTAATTGATGATATTTTATTTGGAATTTTTGTAGCTAACTTTTTAAGAGAATTAATGTATTGTTTTCCTTTCATAGTGTAGCTTTGTCAGTTTTTTAAAAAAATTTTTTAAAGGGTCAAAGAGTTTTATTGGATTTTGTATTAAAAGACTCAACTGTACCTCCAGGTGGGCAGCAGGTCCCTTAAGCAGCTAGCACCACTGCCCAGACCCAGAACCACCCACATAATATAGGCCCAGTCATTGGCACAAGTGTCTGTGAAAGGAACAGTGTTCAGCTGGACCAGGCAGGCAGCTTGGGGAGCCTGTCACAGGGGACAGCCTCAACACTGCCTCCTCCCTGCTAGGGCAAGTTGGGAAGCCATTGTTCCTCACAAGTAGCCCCCACAGAGGAAGGTGGGAAGAGGGAGCCCCCACCATGCTGCTGCCCACAGTTTTTGCAAGAAAGGTAGGCCGGTTAAGTGTCAGAGCCTGGCTGGGTAATTGTAGACATAGGGTGGGGCCCCTCCACCTTCAGCCACTGCATCTTCTGTTGGTGCTGCAGGACAGCATCCTGGACACGTGTGCCCATCATGTCTCCATGAGGATGCCATCCTCAGAGGCATAGCCATGGCCTGCCATGCCACAGCCAGTTGGGCACTCTCACTGCCTGACATGCCCTCTGTTAGCTGGGCAACCTCGGAGCACTTCTTTCCATAGTCAAATTCAGCCAGCTTCAGATGCTGCTTGCCTTCCATGGCTTACTTGTCCAAATACATTCTCACCAGGCATTCATGCTCCTCCTGCTGTGGCAGGGCAAAGCAGACCATCTCATCAATGTGGTTGTTAATGACCCAATTGAACTGTTCAGGCTGGTTATTGGCCAGCACCAGCATGAATCTTGTAGTGTGGGTGGCAGGGGCCTCCTTGGGGAGGTCTGGGGCAGGGGCAGCCCTCAGGGTCCCCGGGAGTGGCAAGTCCCTCACTTGATGCTGTGCTTGCCTGTTAGTTGCACACTTCCTGAGGAAGGCGTCAGCTTCATCCACAAAGAGCAAAAGGCCTCAGCAGCTGGTGTTGGCCCAGTCGAAGACCTTGTGCATGGCAGTCACACCCTCCCTCCCCAAGGGGGCCATGTCCCCGCTGGTCATGATGGCATAGTCCATGTTCCAGTGCAGCGCCAATTTCTTGGAGAACAACATTTTGCCAGTATCTGGCGGCCCATAGGTCAGGACATTCCTGTATAGGCTCTTGTTCTTGATGTTCTTGCTGTGGTAATATCCTGCACAGCGCCCCCAGGCTGGGACTGAAAACAGCTCCTTCCAGTGAGTACTGAGTTCTGCTGAGCAGCTGCCTGCTGACCTGGACAAGGTGCCTCGGTGCCTCTAGCACTGACATTCCTGAGGCATCCTGCACCAGCAATGGGGTCCCCAGTAGGGCCTCTATACCCAGCAACCGCAGTGGCATTCTTGGCAGAGTAGACCCCAACAGCTAACAGTGTCAGCCCTGCTACCATTTTGTCCCAGTCAGTGACAAAAGCATGGAATCCTTCACCGAACCGGGTGCTAGCCGTCCTGATGGACTCTAGGATCCTCTGGCAGTTCTCCACAGCCATCAGGCGGATCTGCTCACCCGTGATGCCTATGTTTTCTCTCTCTGCCTTAGCCTGGCCCGAGCCTCAGCTCCCACACGCAGCATCTCGATCTTGTGCCGCAACTCCATCTCCCACTCCACAGTGCTCGCCGCATGGCCTCCTGCTTCTACACAGACTCGTCTGGCTTCCGTAAATTCTTCTCATTGAGAAGTCACTGCTGCTTCAGCTGATCGTCACAGCGCTGCAGGCCAGCTTGTCCTGGTACTGGGCTCTTGCCTAGTGCTGCCGCGTCTCCTCCATCAGGGTTTTCCTCCTCTCCTCAACCTGCACACGGATTTGTCACTCTTGAGCTGCTCCAGGGCAGCCTCATACTCCTTGAGGTTGGGCTGTTGCTCCAGCCACGGCGTCTGCTCCTGCACCTGTGCAAGACTCAGTGCCTCGTTGGCAAGGCGCGAATGCTGCAGCTCGCACGCTGCCTTGGCCACACGCTCCAGGCCCGTCGGGTCAAAGTTGCTCCATTTGTCCTTGGGCACTGGCCGTTCTTCTGTGGCCCGGCCACCGCCTCCCTCGGCCCCAGGTCGCAGGGGTGGCAGGGCCAGTTTTTTGACTCCAAAGAGCCACGACATGGCATGTGAGCGACGCGCGCCAACAAGACCCGACACCAGGCAAATAGCGCGGTTCAGAGCAGCAGGTCTGCGAGGAGAACCAACGGCCAGGGACAATGCGCAGATGCGACACACACCGCTTTCCAGTCTTGTCAGTTTATAAACTGAGGTTTACTGCAGCCTAAAAAAAAAACAAGTTGAGAATAGTTCTCTATTATTTTGTCTGAATTTGATTAACCTTCTATTGTTTTTCCAAAGGAACAATTTTTGACTATTGAAATTTTTCATTAACATTTGTCAGGCTTAAATTTGTTTGTCTTATGATTTTTCAAATTTATGATGGTATGAAAGTGATATACCTTCAGAAGAATCTTATTTTGATTTTTTTTTTTTTTTTTCCTTTTTCAAGGCTTGGTGAAGTTGGGTAGTGACACTGGGCTGCTGCTCCCCTACGTATCAATGGCCCTGTCAATAGAGCACCCTCCTCATTCGGCAAATCACATCCTTCAAGCTCAGCATGCTTTCGGTTGTGAATGTTGGTGGGGGTCCCTGTGCAAGCATTCTCTTTTTCATTTATTATTTATTCTAAAGTAATATGAATATTAAAAATTTGTATCATAAAATAGGCTTTATTTAACTGTAGTGTTCTATATACCCTGAAGGTAGAATAAGGTAGCTATGTTGTTCACTAGGTTAGATATCTCAGATGATTTTAAAATTATATTTTCATTTTACATGGAGTTTTTCAGAAAATGACTCTACCACAAATAAAGGAAGAACTGTATTTAGAATTCATGTTCATTTTTACTGCTTTTATTTTACCTTTATTATTTTTGAATTTGGCGGGAGAGGTAGGTTAATCAATTTTGTAGAGGTAAGTAGTCTGTAAATAAATTGTATCTTATTATATCAAGACATATTTCTAAAGTTACAAATGAGTAGAGGCATAACTCTGCAAGAAGCCTACAACTGTGAATATGCTTCATTTTTATTTTCATTCAATATAAAGTTCACTTTCTGTTTTCCATTGAGCCAATCTTTTGACTCATAATTTATTATTTTTACACAACATAATTTCATCTTATATTTGTATGATATAGACAAACAATTTCACTTTTCATCTGCCTTTAAACTCTAGATCAATATTAGCATTTTCTGCCTGGGCTCTAATTTGATAGAGCTTAATATATGTGTCACAATTATATTTAGATTAGTTTTGATATGACATGTTTTTCCCATTCTTTCACTCATTTCTTTTTCTTTTCTGAGTTCAAGGTAAGACATTTGTAAATTCACTGCTTATCATTGCCTTTGGCTTTTACTTACTCTGAAAGATTTTTATGTGTCTATGTCTGCTTCAATCCAAGTTAACTAAGTTTTAGGTTTATCAATTTTCTCTTTATTAATATTTGACTTTCTTTTTAATGTAAATATATATATATATAATTTTTTTTTTTTTTTTGGTACAGGGTTTCACTATTCAGTTCAGACTTATAGTGATCCTCCTGTTTTCACCCTTCCCAGCAGCTGGGATTACAGGCATGCACCACCAGGCCTGGACTCCATTGTTAGCTCAGCATGCCCCGGGGTGGATTCGGCATGCCATGTGGTATCGGGGGTCAAACCCCAGTCCTGCACTTGCCTAAGCAGGCACTTAGTCGCTGAGCTATCTTGTAGGCCCTTTAATGTTTTTTTTTTTCTTTCTCTTCTGCTCTCATTTCACGTATCTAATCAAACTATAAAAATTTGGTTTCTTTTGTTTGCCTCTATGAAATTGCTTTATTAGTAGTATGGTAGTTAACCCCATTAAAAAATGTGAGTTTAGTTTACTAGAATATAACCCACACTAATAAGTGTCATACTTCCCAGATAATTCTAACATGCTGGACTCTTGACTTCTTTTTTTTTTTTTTTTTGTGGAACCAGAGATTGAACTCCGACCCTTGCGCTTGCCAGGCAAGTGCTTATTCTACTGAACTATCTCCCCGGCCCCTCTTGACTTCTTTTTAATTCACTATTGCAAATGTTATTTTTGTCTTACATTTGTATTATATAATCACTTATACAAGACTTAATATTTGTATTATAACAATCCACTAAGGGCTGGCCAGGTAACTCAATGGATTAAAGCACCTGCTTAGGCAGATGCAGGGACCAGAATTTAATTCCTGGCCTGCTATGCTGGCCCTGCCCCCAGGGCATACTCAGATGGGGATTGAGACTGGACATGGTGTCGCACACCTGTGATCCCAGCACTTGGGAAGCTGAAAACAGGAGGATCACTAGGAGTCCAATCTGTGTAATGAGACCTTGTAGATCCTGCACTAAACACACTTTTTTTTTTTTTTTTCAGAACCAGGGACTGAATTGAGGCCCTTGTGCTTGCCAGGCAAGCACTTATTCTACTGAGCTATCTCCCCAGTCCCCACTAAATACATTTTTTAAAAAAATGAATTCATTGAGATATCTACATATTCCCAATGTCTTGATTTTTTTATTTTAAAGAGAAAAATTATTAAAAAATTAGAAGCGATTCAGAATTTCAAGAAACATGATGACATTGATTCAACAACAGTTGTTATATTACATATTGTCTTCAAAGTAGTTGTTTAGATTACTAGATATAAGTACATAATTTCTTTACTTATTTCTTTGTACTTCTTGTTACTGTTATACTTCTGGCTGTAGTATTCTTTTTAGTATATTTTAATTGAGATTCTTCAGTTGATAAATAATTGGGTTTTGTGTGGCTGCAAGCATCTTTCTTTTGCTTTCATTTTTGAGAACTGTTTTATAATGCATCAAATTGGATTTAAAATTTTACAATTATTTTCTTTCAGTAAATTAAAATGTGTGTTTGTTCTCTTCTGTCTTTTATCATGTCAGCTGAGAAGTTAACAATTAGTTTTATTGTTGCTTCACTGAAAGTGATGTTTTCTATTCTCTTGCTGCTTTTATACTTTATCTTTGTCTACTGCAAACTATGTACCACAGATCCTATCTGGCCAACTGTCTATTTTTGTAAAGTTGTACTGGAGCACAGCCATGCCCATTCATTTAAATGTTATATCTGGCTGCCTGTGACTGGGATGGAACTGGGATGGTCCTCAAAAGCTTAAAATATTTTGAATCTGGCCTTCTGCAGGAAATGTTTCTCCTTTCCTCATGTATAATATTTTATTAATTTGAGTAAAGACAGACCTATTTTGCCTGTTTCTTTTTTTAAACCATGTGTAAAGTTTGTCAAGTGTCTTGAAATTTTAACTTGATATTTTTCACAATTTGGAGAAATTTTCAAATATTGATTCCCTGTCATTCTGTTTTTTTACTCTGTTACATTTATGTTGTACATTTTCAGCATTTCTTTAGTACTTTTTAGTACTCTTTAGTACTTTTACAGTTATTTCTCCATTTTATGATATTTAACTTATTCAGAGTGATTTTTTAAATATTTGGCCCTTGTACTATGCTGCAAGTCTTTAAAATAATGTTCTATTTCATCCTTAAGTGGCCCGTTACTATCTTTTTATTTGCTAAAACTTTCACAAAATTCTTCACTATAAACTCTATCTTTGTGTTGAGGTTTTCCATCTTATATTTCACTGAATATACAAATTCAGTTATTTTGAAGTCAGGATGTGGATGTTCTTCTAAACGTTTGCTTCCATTTTCCTCCTCCTGGTCCTTTTCCTCATCCTCCTCCTTCTCCTAGTCCTCCTTCTCCTCATCGTCGTCGTCGTGGTCGTCATCTTTCGTCATCCTCCTCCTTCTCCACCTCTTCCTCCTCCTACTTCTTCTGTTTCTTTGTTTCTGATTGCTGCATTATGCATGTGATTTGTAATTTCCTAAAGCTTTGCTTTGTACTGTTTTCCAGAAACAACTTATTCTATAGTAGAATAGGCAGGTAAGCAGGTAGAGGAGAGGTCTAATACCTAACATAACTTCAGACTGTTTTTGCTTGAATTGGAGCTGCAGTCTTAGTAGTAACTAATCTAACTAATCTTTAGTATTACATCTAGGATATATCCTGTTTAGGATAGCAATTTGAAATCCAGTTGTTAGACGGATTCTGCCCTTTGTTATTCACCCTTACTCTTATATTTTGATTTTTTGCCCTTTGGGCTTCTGGAAAGCTTCACCCTGCTGCCCAGATCCTTTATCACTGCTTTCTAGTCTAGGTTTTAGTTTCTCAGCTCTGTGCCACATACATATTATAAATGATATGAGGGAAATCAACACAGATTTGATGCCATGATTGCTTTTGCATGCTGGTAGATCTTCAAATACTAGCTGCCTTTCTCTTTCTTCTTTATGTTAAACATATTCCAAAACTTTTATACAAAAATTCTAGTTCTTAATAGGCTTGATCTGCAATAAACAAGTCCATGACGAATGAAAGGAAGAATTCTTTATCTTTAACAAATTTTCATCAGTTTTTTAACCAAAGAACTCGAATGATTCTCATTCTGACTAAATTTTTAAACTTCCATTTCTAGAATGTATGCTATTTATTGTATTTTTTCTGACAGAATACTTTCTAAATTGTCAGTGTCCCCTTTATGTCTGCACCAATACAGTAATTTGCAGTAGAAATTTCATCTATGATTTTCTTTATTAAACTGTGAAGAGATACATTCTATTGCTGTGCAGTCCAGATTTTTAGATGATTTTCATTAATAAACAGTTAAAATTATGATTGAGTAAATGCCAAGCATGCTGAAATTTTGCTTTCATTTAAGGAAGTATATCCTGATCAAGTGCCATCTTGGAATGATAAATATTCATTCCACCACTTTTATCTCATGTTTTCAATGTTTTAGAGTATTTTAAATTGCCTTTAGAATAGTTTTGAGTCATTTGTAGTCAAATGGATGCACCTTGAGGCCATAAGAAGTTAAAAAGTCAGAACATAAGCATATATATCACAATTATTTTATATCAGAAATCCAAAATGTAAATAGAGAGTAAAATAAATGCTAAATACTGTCATCTATGTCCCTTTTTCAAATGGATCCTTTTTCAAATGGAAAGGGAATTAACTCATGTCAGGGGGAGAGGAGAAAATTGGGTTAAGAAAGTTGAGATTTGTTAGGTGCTCATACCAACTCCTCTCAAGAAATGTTATTATGTAATGCAAATGTGTACTAATGAAAAATAAAACTGGAAAAGCACACAGGAAAATGTTATGTTGATGGCTGACTATTCCACTCACTTCCCTCACATTTTAAAATTGAAATAGAATTTACATTTCTTGTGGTTCACAGAAAGAATACATTATTGCAAATATTCTTAGTAGTGCAAATATTCTCCTTTAAGGTTGGATTAATTTATAGAAATAGTCTGCAGTTATCCAAGCCATATTCTGGCTAATAATATAGGTAAAATTATATAAATCTTAGAAATAGCATCTCCTAAGAGAACCATAAAATTTGATTTTATACTATAATGTCCAAGTCACCAATTTATTTTTACACAAGAAGTTATTGTGTACTCTTTCCTACATCTTGTGTTAGGCACTAATGAGAGCAGTGAATCTTACAAGTAAGTGATTGAATCTGTGATTATTACTTTAAATACTAAATATTCAACATGCAGATATGTAATAGATGTCTATATGTGAGTTTGCAGTTTACATATGCAAACTTACATATAGACATATTAATATGTGCTTGTTCTATATATATGTGCATCTGTGTACACATATTTTACATACATATCACATGTTCTTGTGTATCTTTATTAATTCATCATATATTTTATTACTTATGCTATTATAATTTCTAGTTATTTTTTAACTTTTAAAGTATTTCTGTTTTTTTCAAATACTAAAAATTAATAGTTTGGTGATAACTATTTGTATTTATACAGATTGAATAATGAATTCAAAACTATCCTAAGCACAGAAGTTGATTTACTACATATTTCTGGATGATACTTGGCTGCTACTTATTGTCTATGAGCAGAATATTTGCTTTGAATAAAAAAATAAACTATAGAAATGTTGACTGAACTCTAACAGAAAAAGATCAGGAATCATTAGGGAAAAGAACTAATATAAGTTTGTAAGTAAATATATTAATCAAAGTGTATTGTAGCCAGATTCATCTTGCTGTAGTGACAAATGGCTCCCAATTATCAGGGCTGTGTCAGCAAATCTTTACCAATTATGTTTCATGTATACTGAGCTCTAGGTATGACTCTGTTCACCTCACAGCATTGTTTTCCTGCAGCTCAAAATTGTGAGAGAGATTCTCTTCCTAATATTGCTGTTCTTCCCCCTAATGGGAAAGTGACTACAGGGAAGAATGCTACAACTCCTAGAGCTCCTACCTACAAGTAAAGATTGTTATTTCTGTTACAGATTATTAGCCATTGAAAATAAGATTCTCTTAAATCGGTCAAGCAATGGTCATGACTCATCCACATGGCTGATACTGACAAAGGATCTACAAACTGCAGTACAGGGT
>NDGM011175523.1:0-17742 GCA_002564305.1 Octomys mimax | reverse complement strand
ATATATATATATATATATATATATATATATATATATATAATTGATGCTTAAAATAATGTATTTTAATTCTGTGGTATAGTTTTATATGAACCTGTTCTTTTAAGCCATATTTAAAAATCATTAACTTACTGACATTGTTGCCCTATGTGAGAATGTTATTTAATATTATTGAAGGTTGTTTGACAAAGAAGTGTTGTTCTATTTAAGGCATACAACTTGGTGTTTTTAAATGTGGATAGATTGTTAAATGATGACCACATTCAAGCTAATTGATATTTTCATCATGACACTTAGTTGCTACTTTTCTTCTTTGTGTGTGGGGAGGGAGTTGTGAACACTTAAGATCAACTCCCTTAGCAAATTTCAAATCAACAGTATAGTATTGCTAACCATGATTTCCAGAAATCATTGAGGTTTTGTAAGTTAATCTTTGTGGACTTTGAGCAACAACTTCCTATTCCTCATCCTTCCTCCCAACACCTGACAATAACCACTTTAAATTCTAATTCTTTGTTTTTTCACTATGGACTGCTGAGGAAGAGATTCCAGTTCTCTTTTATGATAGGCAGCAGCTGAGTTATTAAAAGGATAACTGCATTTATACCAAATTGCTCAGAAGTGTCCCATATAATGAGTGTGTCTTTCTAGAGTCTTTTACAGTTTGAGCAGAAAGAGAGCTTGATCAACTCTTGTTGGTTAAGATCACCCTCAATGAAAGGGGGATTGGAATGTTTCATCTCTAAGTGCCTGGTGAACGATTGTGTGAGTGGGAGGAACGGACATCACAAGCAAGAGGCTGCTCTGTCTGTGCACCAAGACTTGGAAGCACTGGTCTCAGTGGCTGATCAAGCCCTCATCTGCAGATCCATGGTGACTGACTGACAGCATAATAAAGGCCTTGCATCCTCATTAGCTAAATTATACCTAAATGCCTGTGAGGGGCATGACCAGGCAAAAATCTGAGTAGCCTCTTTCTCAGGGACACTCATCCTTTGTCAGTCACACTGTCACTCAAATGTACAGCACACATGTGTAGGAAACTAGAGATGGAAGTTAATTAGTCAAAACTCAGTCTCTGACTCAGAAAGAAAGGGGATTTTGCGGAGTTGAAAATGAAACCAAACCACTCCCTGCATCTCAAAGAAAAAAAAAAATAGAAAGAAGCCCATTGATCCTGAAGATTCCCCCTTGGCACCCTCTTTGGCCACCATAGTTGCTGCTAACACCCATAGCTTCACTTCTCACTCCAGACTCATCTATTTCTAGCCAATTCAACTGGTTCCAGCAAGCCATCTGTTGCATTACACCATAAAAGCCCTTCCTCTGAACCTTCTGCTTCACACCCATGCCTATCCTGGTCAGGTGGCATCATCTAGTGCTCACCCAAGGTGACTGTCCACAATTCCTTCTGAGTTCCACATTTTGACTGAGGAAAAATTGGATTGTCACTCCTGAAACATGAGTTGCACTCTGTCCAGCCTGAATGGATAGGGTAGACTGAGATCTATCAAATTGGACCTCTGAGAACCTGTAGTCATTGCAAAAGTCAGGGGCAAACCTATGATATTCCAGGAGGATAATGGAACAGAACTCTGGCTTCAAAAGTTCCATGTCTAAAAAGTTACCATTATTAGGGCAACTGGAACTTTTGCCCTTCACCTCTTTCCCAGGCACAAACTTAGAGCCTAGGAAGACGTCTCCTCTGCACCAAGCCAGAGAACTTCCTTTTGGTTTAACCCTACATATTCTACTTTGTCCGTTCCAAAAGGAAAACAATATCCGAATAATTCTGAGACAGATACTGCAATCCTGAAGTTCTGAAAATTCCACTCCTGGAGGAATAGACTAAAGACTCTCTCTGTGCCTGGTTATCAACCATACCACCTCACCTGTGACCCCTATTGCTACCAGCTCATCAGCCTGATACACTGTTAATCACCTTGGGCAAGATCTCTGTGCTGTCAGCAGCATAGCTATTGCCTTATACTCTGTGGTTCCTGACCCATACACCCTTTTAGGACTGTTCTCCACTTAAAAGATGGATTCCTCTGCTTTCAAGTTTTTCTCATGAGGCCCTTCAACTGGGAAAATCCTGAGACAAAAGGCTAGCTCACTTGGACTCAGTTAGTATAAGGGATTAAAAACTCTCCTACTATTTGGGGGGAGGTTCTAATGACAGATTTAGCTCCATCACAGTCTCCTTAACAAACAGTATAGACTGTCAAATTGCTAAAATATACCTATCCTGCCTTTAAAGCAAGTTTGAGATCTCCAAGCTGCCAGTGCTGCACCCTCCATATACATGGGCTCTGTCTTCTCCACCCACAGCCTGCTAGTATACCTGCCTGGACCTAAAGAATACCTTCTTTTGCCTTCAGTTGTCTCCTATC
Organism: Octomys mimax; assembly: GCA_002564305.1. Classification (NCBI taxonomy): domain Eukaryota; kingdom Metazoa; phylum Chordata; class Mammalia; order Rodentia; family Octodontidae; genus Octomys; species Octomys mimax. The sequence continues at coordinate 15,352 of NDGM011175523.1, read as the reverse complement.
AGCCAGCCTTTCTTCACAAAGACCCCATCTCCGGACTCAAAGGTTAACTGACCTGGACTCAACCTCCTAGAGGTTCAAAAACTTGTTTCCTCTTCACTGCACTTCTGATTGATGACATCCATGCTGCCTGCTAGAAAGGCACAACAGCTCTGCTGCAATATCTGGCAGAAACTGATTACAAGAAAAAAAAAATCCACACATGTTTTAACTTCTGTTTCCTCTAAAACCTGGATGGATCCCTGAGTTCATGAAAATAATGAAGCTTACTCAGCCTCTGGCAGTGCCCAGTATCATACCAGTGCAAATACTTGGATCCAGTCACTAAGGACTTCCTCCACCCTTTACCTCTGTGCTACAACATCCACTGTCCTTCTGATCAAGAAAGCTGACAAGCTTACCTTAGAATGAGACTTAACTGTGCAGGTGCCACACAATATCCTGGGATGAGCTGTTCTAAAACTGGACTCAAACAGATGCTGAGTACACCCTGTTTGTGGACAGCAGTAGCTCTGTTAGGAATGAACTAAAATATTTTGGTTAATGATCTGCACAGCAAATTGCTTCTTGCTGCTCTTTGGAAACCTGCCACCAATGGACACAACATAATATGGTCTAGATGCCTAAGGTCCCTCTGGAGATCCAGTTGACTAAAATGTCAGTCTCAGCCACTGGACCTGCACCCATTGTGCGTAGTGTAAAGTCAAGCTGCTGAGCTGGTACCTGTACCCCTTCAGTCGGCTCAGGTTTCAGTATCTGTGTCACCAGTCTCAACTTCCCATTCCTTACCTGTATTGAGAAGACAATAAATATTTGTAGGCTTCTGTTATAAAAAAAAAAAAAACATCCTTAGATTTGACCTATCCTTAGTAAAAATAATGGACCTGCATTTGTGGTAGAAGTAACTCAAAAACTAGATTAGACAAAAGCTCTATATAGCATAGCCATGAAGCTCTAAAAATATTTTTTTTAAAAAAAGAGCTTGTAACTCACACACATAGAACTTACGTATAGATTAACTGCCTATACAAGTTTCAGAAATCCAGATCCACTGAAAAATTTACATGAAAAGCTTCTTTAAGGCTCACTCTGAAGAGACTACACACTCAAAGCCCTGCTCTGGTCACTCTGGACACTGGCCAATCCACACACAGCTGAAGCTTGAGGACATCATTCACAGGATTACTCCATATCTACGCTTTCTTGATTTTTGAGTCTTTTCAGGATGCTTATTCCAATCTTTGCTTCCTTGCTTCCCTGCTAGGTGTGATTTTTTGTTAATTACCCAGGGTTATACTTACCCCAGTTCTTGCCTTTCCAACCCCTATTAACTGTGTTTTTTACGTCAAACTCTATGGACCACTTCCCCCAAAGAAACAATCAACACTTGACTAAGATTTATTTCTAGATCAGATTAACTCATTATCTTGCAAGAGTAATGTTACAGAACAGATTGTCCTAAATTATGTCTCTTCCTAAGAATAATTTAGGAAAAACTCTATAATAAGACAATCTTAGGGAGCTTGCTAGGACCTTTGCTAGGATTACTGACAGGCCATATGTTATTGTTTATAGTCAGACCTTGTCTCAAAAGATCACACGTAATATGCCCAGCCAAGATTTGTCAGGGAAACTAAAAGAGGGGAGAATATAATAGAAAATGCTCCTTCCCCAGCATGTATGCTTCAGTTTCTCAGTTGCCCAGGCAATAGTTCCTGTTCCAGTTTTGGTTGCTCCTGTCTTTTAGAAATGGCTCATTACTGTGATGCGTAGCTGGTCACTAAGATATACATAGCAATTGTTTGTAATCTAAGTGACATGAAATTTAATAATGTTGGCTATTGTGATCTGGATAAAAGTACCAGTAATAGAATGCTGTATATTAATATTTTTAGAATATTAGGATACTTCAGTTCACATAGGTAAGAAATGAGTGTTTTGTCCATATAACAAGTACCAGGTACCCAAAGTTACCCAGTAGATAAGAACAACCTTATTGCATCTCAAAGATGCTAGGCAAAGAACCTCAGTGTTACACTTATTACCATCTCTTTCCAAAATGACGCTATGTTTAGTTGTCCTGAATAAATTTTCCAGGTCATCCAAATTATCTTTTTTCTTTGTTTTGCTTTGTTTTGTTGTTGTTACTGTTGTGTGAGACAGGGTCTTGCTGTATAGTTCAGGCTGGACCTGAACTCACTATGTAGTTTAGGCTGGCCTTGAACTCTCAGCAATCCTCATTCCTCAGTCCCCATAGGCATATACCACCACTGCATCTAGCCCACACAAATTATCTTAAAGTAATTTTTATTAAACATAACTTTTATTTTTTACAGGAACCTGGAAATTTAACTCCATGTTAGATTGTTATAGTGATTCTCAGAGATAGTAAAAAAGCAAATAGTATCTTCCTGTTTTTCCCCATATATGGAGCAAGGTTAATGAGATACCCCAATTTACCACAGATTGTCTGAAAAACTAGGTTTAGAGATAGACATACAACTTGATTTCCTTAAATATGTATAATTTTCATGCATTTTGAATTTATCATGGGGCTCATGAATCATTTGGGAAATATCTATAGGTTTGTAATGATTCTAACCAAAACATCTGGCATTGGTTAGGTCTAAAATGCTATGCGCCAAAATTCAAGACACTGCCCTTAACATGGATCTCAAAGTCATCCTTAATTGTTTATAGAATTTAAAAATAGATCCGAGCTCTCTTAAAGTAGGATGAAAACCATTTTGAGAGAAGTATTATTTGGAAATAAAAGGAAGCATCACATAGGAATAGAAATTTTTAACTTATTGCAATCATTTTTCTACTGTAAGTTGCATACTATCTAGTACTTAAAAAATTGTCATGGAAAATGAGCCAATGCTAAATAACATTTGTTCTAATTTTATATGACTTGAAAATCACATTAATGTTTAATGCTATAGCAAGTTTTTTCTCTTTTAATATTGTTTCTTGCCATATGTGAATGACATGTCCTCGGACTGCATTACAATTGGAATATATCAGTTTTAGAAAACATGTCTAAGTACTATTGAACTTTCTTCCTTTCTATTTGATAATGCTACTAGTTTCGTGACTTTTCTTTTTTGCTTTTTTTTTCATTTCGTGACTTTTCCATGATTCCTTTTTGAACTTTCTAATTCCTATAAGGGCTTGCTTACATAATAAGGAATGATATTTTTATTACATGGTAGAGGATTTTAATATAAGGTAAATTGGTTATTATTTAGAGTGTCAAAGTATCTTAAGAAGGGAACTCTCTACAATATTAAAAATAGGTAGGTATATTCAATTTGTAAATATCAAAAGGAAATTGGATGCATGATTTGCCTAGTCTTATTTCAAGACAAAATTAATTAAAATATATTAATAATGGAAAATTATGCTGCTAAATTTCCTTTCATTCAGACATCTTAAGATACTTTCCAGAATGTTTCTCAACAAGTGTGTGACTTTTTCCAGGAAAGAGCACATACCCTTAGGATGAGATCTCAGCATTACTGAAAACTACAAAAAAGCAATTGTAATAGATTTGATATTTAAAATTTGAAAATTATGCTAAGATTAACCTAATACTCATAGTAGAATATTGCTGTCAAGTTAGAACATCAAAAACTAAATGTCGTTTCAGTGCTCACTCTGACGATATATTTGGCATATTTTGACTTAGTATCAACCTACATCCTCAATTTTTATAGTATTCATCACAGCAATTACAAAGGATGATTAAATTAAAATCTGTCTGGAATGTTGCCATTTTGGCTATTTCCTATCAAACTGCCTATTGGGTCATTTTTGTGTTTTAGGCACTGTGCCAAATGTGTGACGTACCTCAGGGACTTCAACAAGCCTACTGGAGAGCAAACGGTCTGTGTTTTCCCACTGATAAACACACATAGCACAGAACAGTGTCCATCTCACAGGGAAGATTCAGTAAGCATTTATTGAATTGAATGCATTTTGATAGTTAAATAAGTGAAAGTGTTATGCACTTACATGAAAGTATGGGGTTTGAGAATCACATTAATGTTTAATGCTATAGCAATTTTTTTCTCTTTATATTCATGTTTGGCTAGATTCTTATCATTTACCCATGTAGTACTACATAGCAGACTGTGTAAGACAAATTATATTTCTCCCAATAATTCTGCATAATTATTGAGATTTTCTCTCTGAGTTAAAGACAGCTACATCTGAAAGCGGAAGATCTGATAGCAGAACCATGTTAGCCAGCTTTCCCATTGCTTTTCAGTAAAGTGACTGCTGTACCCAAAAATACAGGACAAAAGAGAGAACTATAAAAGCCTTCAGGGCAGGTGTTGTCAAGAGGTCAAGGGAAACCTACACAAATACCTGAGTTTTGCAAGCTTTTGCACAAAGTCATTTAAAAGACCTTCTTTAAAAGCAAATGTGTATGGGATCAGAGAGGATCCAAAAGTGGTGATCCCAGCCAGAGAGGACCTAAAAACTCTGCCAACCCATATGTTTCTTTCAACCCTTTTTTTTCTATATCCTCCAAAGTCACCATTGCCATTTTTCAACACAGATATTACACATTTCTGAACCATACCCCAAAACTGCATGGCAGATTTCTGGCGGAATGACTACCAGCAAATTTAAGGAAGACAGTGGGGTTTTATGAGGATGTTCACTATCCACACACGGAAAGTGTACATCTCACACACTGGTATGGGTTGTGGGTACTAAGGTCTGGTTGCTAATTCTCAGTTAAGATTATGGTTCTCACCTTATTTTAAAAGTTATTTCATTTTCTTTTAATGTAGTAAAAACACTCAATATAAAATACTAAAGGTTTAAATGTACATGTATAGTTACTGTATTATACATCTAGACTGCTTGTATCTTGTATAGAGACTATGTATGTTAGTAGGCGCTGCCTCATTTCTTCCTGCCATCCCCAGACCCTAGGATCATCATTTCATTCTGATTTTATGACTTTGTCTACTGTAGATAACCCAAGTGAAATCACATAGTGTTTCTCTTTCTATGCCTGGCTTATTTCTCTTAGCATAATGTCTTGTAGGGTCATGCATGTTCTTGCATATTTTACAGTTTACTTCTTTACTACAACTAATATATGGTAGAAAGTACATTTCAAGCTGTCTTTATCCATGCATCTCTTGATGGGCATATAGTTTGTTTTCACATTTTAACTATTATGAATAATGCTTCAATGAACATGAAAGTATTAGTATCTCTTTAAGATCCTAATTTCAATTCTTTGGATTAAATTTTTGTAACTGAAATTTTCTGAAATATGTGGTAGATCTGCTTTTCACTTTTTGAGAATTATTTTCATTGTTTGCTTTTTTATTTTTAGAAATTTAAAAAAATCTTTCATAAAAGAATAAATAAATGGACTAAAGTGCCCGCTTAGGCAGAGAACAGTGGCTGAGGTTTGATCCCAGCCAGCCATTCCAGCCCCACCTCCGGGGCACACTGAGATGGCAATTAAGACTGGGCATGGTGGTGCACACCTGTAATTCCAGCACTTGGGAGGCTGAAAACAGGCAAATCACTACAAGTCTGATCTACTCAGTGAGACCCTGTACACTTTGTAGACCCTGCCCTAAATTAAATAAATAAATAAATAGATAGATAACTATGTATTTATTTATTTATTTGGTACAAGCTCTCACTATGCAGCTCAGACTCACAGTGATCCTCCTGTGTCAGCCTTCCCAGTGCTGGGATTGCAGGAGTGTACCACCACTCCCAGTCCAACAAGCCATGAGGTACAGGGGATTGAACCAGGGTCCTAAACCTGGCCAGGCAGGCACTTAGACTGCCATGCTATCTCCCCAGTCCTCTTACTGTTTTCTATAGCAGCTACACCATGTTTTTAGTTTTTAAATTATAGTAGTCCTAAAAAGTATCATGAAATATCTCATGATGGTTTTGATTTGCACTTCCTCGATGATTAGGGAAATTGAGCATTGTGTTTAAATACTTGTAGGCCATTCTTAGACCATTTGAACACACTAAAAAATTGCTAGTCATTTCTAAAGGAGAATGGCACTTTAATTCACCAAAATACCTAAAATCTTTAGACAGGCCTCAAGAATGAAAAGGTCCTTTAGAAACTTCTCCAAATACAGCTTCTCTAACTGCAGTGGAACACCTATCTCTGACAAAACAAAATGAAAAAGGGGGATATATTAGGAGCCACAAAGCTAGGAAATTGATCAAATATGTGTAGGTGGGACTTGGCCAAGTGCCTAAAGCAAACAAATTGCCTCACTCCTGAGATGAACATCTTTCTGGTTAAGGTTAACTATCAGTTGCTAGGCAACCTAGTGTCATGTGTTACTAACTTCACAAAAGCATGAATAAAGAACCATTTTGTTTTGAAAAAAAGAGAAAAAAATATATATATACATATATGTATACAAAGAGAGTTAGGACAGATATACAGCTACTTTATCTTAGTTCATTGAGAATAAATTTTGTACCAATATTATTTAGACAAAATATCATGTCTGCATCTTGTCCTCTGAATAACTACATGAAGATAACAATATGCACTGTGTTAATTATTATAACCATCCCTCAAATAAAATAAAAATTAAAGGAGAAAGGCTATAAAGGCTATCAGATGGAAAAGTTTTGCCTAAGAGTAGTTATATTAAAACTGATGAAATTCTTTGTTATTTTACCTGGGGTAAAACAAAAAAGGAAAGGCAGAAAGTTTCATAAGTTGGTAATGACTAAAATAATTCACATAGACCTTAAATTAAAAATCAAATATCTGTAAATTTATTCTTCTGATTCTTTAATATGATGTAAATTGTTTAACTTCTTGTTAGGTTGTGGATTGATATACATGTACACACACATCATGGCACAGCATTAGTATTTTTATAGATCTCTTAAAATATCCACTGCTGCCTCTCCAACCCTCTGGTCTCTTCCCAACATTGATGACAAATAGAGGTTGCAACTGGCACAGGGCTAAATGGAAATTGCAAAAATTATTATATGTCCTTGGGATCAATCGATGATCTGGAAAAACATGCTAGAAAAGAAATCATTAACATTTTAGAGCTTTAATGACAGGTAGACTTTTCTATCCTGAGCTCAAGTCTGGGGTAAGCAGCTATTAATTTCTCTTGTATAAAATGGGCCCTCTCCCTCTCGCCTTCCCTTCCTCTTTTATTCCTTCCTTCCATATATTCTCCTTTGCTTTCTCCTTTCCTTTTTATTATTTTATTTATTTATGTATTTATTTATGGACAGGGTCTTACTACATAGATCGAACTCATAGTGATCCACCTGTGTTCAGCCTCCCAAGATCTGGGATTACAGGCACATGCCATCATGCCCAGTCTCAATCACTATCTCAGTGCACCTTGGAGGCAGGGCCAGCACGGCACATGAGGGATTGAACCCTAGCCACTATGNGCACATCAGGGATTGAACCCTAGCCACTATGTCTGTCTAAGCAGGTGCTTTAATCTGCTGAGCTATGTGGCCAGCCTGTCTCCCTCCCTTTTAGAAAAGAATTTTAAGAGTTATTTTAGGTTCAGAGAAAAATTAAGAGGCAAATATGTGTTCTCATGTACTTTGTGTTTACACACGTACACGACCTCTTCCTTTCCATTTTGACATCCTTCATCAGTGCGATTCATCAGGAGCAGTAACATAGGTGGGGGTTTTGCCACTCAGGGAAGACCACCCTCTCTGCCCCCACCCAGCTCCTACTAATCTGAAGAACTGACATTAACATATTATAAACCAAAATCTATCATTTACTTTAGGGTTCAATCATGCTGTTGTATGGTTTAGGAGCCTGGACAAATATATAGTGATGTGTTGACTCCTACAGAGTACAAAACTAAACATACATTTACTGTATGACCCAGCAATTGTCTTCTTTGGTATTTACCCAAAAAAACAAATATGAAGTAAATACTTACACAGAATATTTTCATTGCTCTAAAAATCCTCTGTGCTATTCCTGTTCTTTGTATCCCCTGGCAACCATTGGTCTTTTTACTGTCTCCATAGTTTTACCTTTTTTAGAATGTCACATAGTTGGAATCATACTATTATAACTTTTTAATAGTGGCTTCTTTCAATTATCAATATTAATTTGTGTTTTTTTCTTGTCTTTTCATGCCTAAATGGCTCATTTTGTCTTAATGTTAAATAAAAGTCAATTTTCTCAATGTATACCAGCATATCTATCCATTCACCTATTAAAAGACATCTTGGTTGCTTTTCAGTTTTGACACTTGTAATACAATTTATGTAAACACCTATGTGCAAGGTCGTGTGTGTGTGTGTGCATCAGTTTTCAACTACACTGTGTAAATACCAAAGAACGATACTGTTAAATAATATGAGAAGCCTATGAGTAGTTTTATAAGAAACTGCTAACCTGCCTTCCAAATTGGCTATATAGTGTTGTACTTAAATCCCAGCAATAAAGGAGCTTCTATGGCTCCACATTCTTGCCAGCATTTTGTAGTGTTAGTGTTTTGGACTTGGGCCATTCTGATGGGTCTGTAGTGAAATCTCACATTACTTATTTCCTTCATGATATGCAAAGAAAGCACTTTTCATACACTTACATATTACCTGTATATTTTCTTTGTTGAAGTGTCTATTAAGGTCTTTGACTCTTAAAATAAATTTTCTGGTACCACTCTTTGCTTATAGAGATTTCCTAATGAGTCATCAGGTTGTTATTAAAACAAAAATAAGATCCAGCCAGATAGCTCAGTGGATTAAAGTGCCTGCTTAGGCAGATGCAGGGACTAGGGTTCGATCCCCTGTGTGCTGGCCCCACCCCCAGGGTGTGCTGAGGCTGGGATTGAGACTGGGTGTGGTGGCACATGCCTGTAATTCCAGCATTTGGGAGGCTGAAAACATGAGACTCACTATGAGTCCAATCTGTGTACTGAGACTCCATAGACCCTGTACTACATATATAAAATAAATAAATAAGTAAAGAAACAAAATAAAGTTGGTATAGTCTCATAAAAAGTATTCTGATGGTTAATTTTTACATTCTGAATCATATTGTGGTTACATGATGTATGAGGAAAAAGGTAGAGCTAAAATAATTCTTTCTAATTTTGACAAATGCAAACCACTTTTCCATCCAATAGATGATATTTTATAAATAATGAACTTGTACAAGTTATTCGGAATATTTTTAGGCTAATACTTTTTAAAAGTTAACTGTTAAATATTGTGTTTTCTCAGTTGTTCCTTCTTTCTTATGAACAATTTCTTCCCATTTTACAATATCTGAACTAGGGAGTAGGGAGGGGGAATAGAAGGAAGGAAACAGAAAAAAAAGATGAAAAGAATAAACTGGAAAGAAAGCCTTTTAAATGAAAACAGGAAGAGGTGTTGAAGGGAGGAGAGGTGATTAAGGGGAAATGAGAGTAACCAAGATTTACCATGTACAGGTACAAATTCCCTTTGATGAATATGATTATTGTGTATGTCTAAATGTACCAACAAATTTAATAAAAAAATAGAGTTTCAATAAATACAGATTTTTACAACAAAAATACTTTAATATTTTAGAGCTTACAACTGAATGTGTTACATTAAATGTGATCAATAAATATAAACAACAGTGAATTTTACAGGTGGGGAAAGTGCTCTGCATAGTGAGCAAAAGTAGAATTATTGTTAAACTAAATATCTTTCAACTCTATCACATATAGAACATTAGAGTGAGATCTTTTAGAAAACTTGTCTTATTTATAGAACTAGTATACTTTACTCCTTTTTAAAAACAAATTGCTTTTATTTGTTAAAGAGATTACAAACTAGAATTAAAACAGAAAAAATTACAAGTGGCACAAAATTTAACTTAACAATGTAATATGAATTTCACAGTATTTGTTGTAATACCTAATGTCTTCTGAGAAGTTATTCACATTACTAGATATATGCATATAGAATGGGAAAAAGAAATAAAAAAGAATGTACAAGAAATTAGGAAGAGAAAAAGTGCAAACAACAGAAAAAGAGAGACAACAGAATAAATATTATCTGCCCCTTTCCATAAACCAGCAGAAATGCACAGGACAGTTGTCCAAACTATCTTGCTTATGTACATAGATAAATCTCTTTCCCCTACTCCCTCTCCTGTCTTTTTCCTCAACTCAGTATCTCTTTTCTTTTGAATAAGTTCATTCCCTTTTCCCAGTATGCATTGTACACTTTAGATTCCATTTTTTTTCAGGTTCTCACACTAAGGAGACAATAAGATGTTTGCACATACAGGTCTGATTTATTTCTCTTAAGAGTATGTTCTCAACTTACTTCTGAAGCATCATAATAATATAAATGAATCACTATGTAAATCTCAAAGATATATAGCACTTCTTCCAACTAAGAGTTTCATTTGAAAATTTTAAAAGTAGAAGGTAAGAGAAAGTGCAATATGGGTAAAACTGCAATACAGGTTTTAAAATCCAGCATACCTACAAAGAAATATGTTTTATAAGAAAAATCTGATCAGGGATAAGGTATCTGCTTTTTTGTCTGTAGTGAGATCTTTAAGCAAGTCCTAGATCTAAAATCATATTGACCCAATGGCAAAGTAACTTTGAGCTTAAATTTTACATGACAGCATCCTGCTTAATTTATCTCATTGTTTCATTATTTATGCACCTTGCATGTAAGAATAAAATTTAAGCACATCCAATACTTTTCTGTCTGTTATCAATATTCTTTAGAATTAGATGGATTATTTCTTCTTTGTCATAAAGACCAGAAGGGTTCTCGTATAACCAGGGTAATTCAGATAGCATTAACTCTTAGGGAAGTTTTATATTTCTATCTGGCCACTTTGTACTTTTTTGGATTCCTACCTTACAAAAATAAAATAGAGAAATGAAATAAAATTAAGAAAAATAATTACAACTAATTACTCAAAATTGATGAATAATTAGAAGGGAAGATTGAGGTCAGCTCTGAATCAAGAACTCTTAAGACATCTAAACTTTACCCAAATGAAAGAAGAGAGATTATATGGCACACTCAGACATATTAGCTTTTTGCACAATGGTACAACCCAGAACTCAGTTAGTTTGTTCATTTTCAGATTTAGAATACTCATTGGAAGCTAGAAGTAATACACTTAATGTTATCTGAAATGTATGTAAATGTAGAACTTAGTGTGATAACCAGAGAATCACTACCCATCTAGCTCAAACACCTGCTTGCAAATGAAGCTACCCTTGCCTTGGTTACTGCTATGCTATAGTGTCAATCAACAAGCCACTGTTATGTGGTTGAAATATTTGGTTTTAATGAGGAATATGTGAGATTTGTTAGAAGAGCATTACCCTAGAAATCGTTGCATGTACGGAACTAGACTTTTTAGACAAATAAGCCTATCAAATGTAATAAAGTGTTAGCATGCAAGTAAATTGCAATGGAAGGACAAGAAAAAAATTAAGGTTTGTTGAAAGCAAGTGTTAATGTTTAATTATTTTGCCAGTCTTGCATACCTGTATCTGTTAATCTGAGCAACAGACTTGATTATAAAAATACATAGTATGACAGCCATTGTTAATTTTCTATTCTTGGTTTGGTATTATGTACTACATGTATTGTTGTATGTTACTCTGTTCCTGTCTTTGTTTTTTTCTATTTCTTTTTGCTTTTGCTTTTGTTTTTACTCTTGAAGATAAAATTTTCAAAAATAAGGAGGGGAAAAGGAGTTAAAGTGAGAGAATTAGAAAAAAAATCAATTCATATTATGTACAAGTACAAATTCCCTGATATGTACCAATAAACTTAATTTAAGAATAAAAAGTAAAGTGAAATGGAAACTCATAGAACTGTATTGACTCACACAGATTTCTGATTTGAATATGAAATTGATTATTCATCATTGATTTTCAAATCACTTATTATACAGCTAGATTGATATAAACAATAGATATGTTGTAGGTTGTTTCATAAATATTAAAATGTACTGAGTTACTAAGATGCTAATTTGGATAAAAGTGCTCATGAATTTTCATATTGAAGTCTGAGTAGTCTAATGAGTTATGATCTACTTAGTGACAACAACCAGTGCTAATGAGCTTGCTGTCCTGGACTAGGAATTGTGCAAGAAAGAATTCCCATTGAACTATGTGTACATTTTCTGTGGTTCACAACTGCATGCTTTAGCTTGGCTTTGTCAAAAATGTCTTTCTCTTCATAAAGGATGGCATAAGAAAGAGGTGTCATTTTCATTCATGTAAAACAAGTAACCATCATGATACATAGAACAAAGTGTTCCAGTAATATTAACAATTATAATTCTTATTAGTACACAAGAACATCATTTTAAAGATATCCACATCAGCTCCTTTCACTAATAAGGAATATTAACTTTATAAATGAAAGGGCACACACGTATAATAAAGGGATGCAATTGTATAAATATGATAAATGTTTGCATATAAATATCTATGTCCTTTATTTTTCCTAAAAACAATGAAGTCCTTTCTAAATATCTAGAGGAGTTCATTTTATTGTCCAGAGTTACCTTGAAGTGATATATTTGATCAGTAATTTTCTCTAAGAATTATTGAGAATAACACAGAGAAAATAAGTGCTATGCTATTTTCAGCTTTCCCAGCACCTAGCATGAGATGATGGTACTCCTAATTCAAATCACAGTTTTCGATATGCTTTTGTTCCGGCAAAGTTACTATGATTGCAGATATTTCTACAGCTTTTAAATGTTAAAATCACACAAAGGAGCAGAAGTTCAATTATTTTACAGTCTACTCAACAGTTAATCAAATTGTAGGCCAATTAAACAATGGAAGTAAAGACAATACCGGTATATGAAGGTCATCTCGCAGGAAAGATAACATAGCACATCATCCATCCACTAGAGTGAAGGTAAAAGGGATTTGTATACATCAGGAGTTGAAAGGGCCTCTGGCTAAATGCTGTGAAATACTAGTTAGCAAAAGTCACTAGTGACTTATTGTCTGAATTCAGATGTGGACATTGTAAGAACCATGGACTCTGTCCCTGATCTTGAGTAAGTGGAATTATATTGCAACTCCTCATAAATTTGTATGAAATATGGTTTATTGCTTGTTTCAGTGACCTCTTCTCCATAATTTCTTAATAAGTTGAATCAAAGTTACTGACTTCCAAAGGTTACTTTTCAAATTTTATAAGAGTTAAGAAATGTTAATCAATTTTTAATATTTCTTATACAAATCCACATTTTGTTTCTTTAGGAGTCTTTTGTTAGATGAATCTCATAATTGCAAATCAACCATTAAAATATATCACCAAGAAGAACTGGATTTAATATGGTTTGCAAAAATAAATCTTCTGGGATGTCCATATTAGAAAGATAAAAATGTATCATATTATAAGATGAAAAGAAAAATATTTTTCAGGAAAATTGTTTCAAGTAGTATTAAAGCTGATTTAAAATTGATACCAAAGTATACACATGCCAACAATAGAGAACAAATACTATAAATTGAAATATATTTTGTGCTTCATTTTAGTAGATGGCCCTTCCTGAAAGTTGATAGAATTCATTAAAAGACTAATAAATCTCAAAATGATGTATTAGGGAAAAATTAGTGCAATTATTTGGACAAGTATGTGGTCTCTCAGTAAAGTTACCAGGAAAATGCTATGGCCCATTAACACTGATGGAAATGATAAGGAGGTGTCTGGTATGGCGAGATTTTATTCATTAGTACTAGACTTTGAAGGTAATTACTGAAACATGTGCTTGAATCACATAACACTTTAAATCACATGATTCAGACATCTTGCAAGCGAAAGAACCCTACTATCTATCTCTGTAAGTCTGAGAAATTAAATCTGTTCTTGATTTTGCCAATATTGGTGCTATGCATTTTATTCATTTGGGGAAAAGTTGTGAAAGTAGTTTGTTATTTTACAACTCTAAATATTGTTATTTAATTGGACCCTAAATAAGGTGACCCAACTATATTCTATACCATGAATGTAAAAACTACATCCAAAGATTAACTTTCCTGTACTCTGGACTGTGAGTAATTTATCTAATCAAGCTCTTAAACAAGGATTATATTTCTGAGCGTTTTTTTTTTATAGTTGAACAGAGAAGGGTTTCTCAAATGTATTGTTAATAGCTTTAGCACCTGAAGAAAATCAATGGTTTGCATCTAAATAATGTCAGGAAATGTATGAAAAGGAGCTACCATTGGATAAGTAATTTATTATGTAATTCACTATTTTGGCATAAGTGAAATACAAGAATTGTTCATACCAAATTAGTTACCAGTACAGGTCACAGCCAGAGAAATATTGCAAAATGAAAGTCAGGACATATTGGTCCCATACCCAAAACCCTTCACTTCTGAATATCAATTGGTATCCTAAATTACATCATAATCTAGGGAAAGAACATTAGTGGCAAAAGAAAAAATATATAAATGATGTGTAGTTTAGCCACTGGTAGTTTAGCAGTGTCCATTTCTCCATTTTGAAAATGCATTATGGTTATATAAGACATTGATATTAGGAGAACATAGGTAAAGGGTATACCGGATTGCTATACTTATTTGAGCAATGTTTCAGATGGAAATGAAGGCTCTACCAGGACCTGGACCAGAGGTCATTCATGTTACATTTTGCAAAGAGCTTCTCATCTGTTTTTGTGGCTGCTTTCTATGAGGGCAAGCTTAAAAGTCATTAATCAATCTGCCATAGAAAAATTTAAAGCAATGTAGCATTCAGGTAGTGGCAAGGGTATTGCTGTGTATTTTGAGCCAGAAAGTAGTAATAATTAGGAATGAAAAGCAAAACAGAAAACTCTGGAAAGATTACAATTTGGCCAGAAAGGAAGCCTGGGTAAAGTCTGGACTGAGGAAAACAAAATTGCTAGGATATTAGTGCAATTAGAAAGCAGTTGAGTACTTTTCACTAGGATAATATGAAAAACCCTGGGAAAACATCTCAGCAGTTGGGCAGACCCCAGACATCATTGGCTCAAAGTTATAAAAGTACAAACTCCTTTGAAATACTTTGCTTATAAGAAACCCATGGGATACCCTGTCTACATAGGGACACTTACAGAAGCATTTTCCCATGTTTAGCTACCCAGGAAGTCATGGAACATGGCTGCCTAAGTCTTTTGGTTCTTACATCATGCCACCATGTACCATGGAGTTATGGAATTAAATTATAGTCTAGAGGGCATATTATGGATGAGAAGTCTAATTGGATGAAGAAGGTAATTGGAGGCATGGCTTATTTTGTCCCTCTCCCCTACTGTTCTCTCTCTCTCTCTCTCTCTCTCTCTCTCTCTCTCTCTCTCTCTCTC
>NDGM011175522.1:0-15992 GCA_002564305.1 Octomys mimax | reverse complement strand
ATATATATATATATATATATATATATATATTCTCATTGTGCCAAATGAACTTAAACACTTTATACATTAATGCAGGAGAAGGGAAATTATGTGGCTTAGTGTTCACTGAACATAAACTAAACCTTGAGCTAGACCTTCAGCTTGTGATAATGGCCCTACTATTGTACTTCCAATACGCTCCCTCAGGGCTGGGGATTTAGCTCAATAGTAGGATGCTTGCTTAGCAAGCTGGAAGCCCAGATTTGGTTATCTGCACCAAAAAACAAAATAACAAACAAAATAAAATACCTTCCTTTATCTTATCCTTACAGCAAACCCGGAAAGAAAATTTTATAGGCCAAGGCATAGAAAAGTTAGGTATTGTGTATCAAAAGCACAAAAGACTGGGAGGTCAAAGCCTGATCTCACTAGGCCACGGACCTGCCCAGACAGTTCTCTTTGTCTAGAAATAAGCTGTGTGAAGCTCCATCGTTTTAATCAGCAGTGGAGGCCTCAAACGCATTGCTGTGTTAACTGATGCCCAAGAAGGAGCTGCTCAGCAAATAAAACCAGAACCACCCTGCATTTCAGGAATGTACTAGGTAGATTCCTTTTAGGATATATGTCAAGAAAAGATATTGGTGCCATCAGACATAAAAAATACGGAGACAGTAAGAATCACTGCCATGCACTGTTTATTGAGAGGTTCAAAAATGCAAATCTCACAGCAGATCTGCTCTTGGCAGAATTTGTTGTTTGATTTTCTTTTTGCTATTCATGATGAAGTTCATCTTACATTACCAAAAGGCCCTATAAGAATGATTCTCAAATCTGAATTTGGTAAAAATATATATTAATACATCTATGTAAATCCTGTTAAGAAAGGGATATATGGAGGCTTTTGTGTCAAACACATATCCCTCTGCTAGTTGGAATGTAAAAGAACTACCAGATTCAGCATCGCCATGATTAAAGATCCGCTCACCCCTCCGTGTGTGGAGTGTTTGGGCGATAAATTTGGTGAGGGGCCAAGAGAGCAAGAAGGTAGGTCCTAGAGACACAGAGTCTAGAGACAGGCAATGCTTTAAGTTTGTGAATCAAACTGGGCTGTGGGCCAGAAAGGCAGAGTTGGGTGAGGCCAATGCCAATACTGGGAAGCCACACTAGATGCCAAGAGCAAAGGGTCAGAAGGCAATAACCAAAGTACCTGGAGATGACCACAGGAGAAAAATCTCTCTTCACACTGACATCTCTCAGCTGGAGCATGGCTCACGGATGGCTTCCAAAAGTGCCCCTCTAGCATGACATTCTAGAAGTTACCTTGTGGGGCACTGACTCTTGATTGCCAGACTCATCGGCTTGAGAGATCCCCAGGAGACGGATAAAGTACACTTCTGGATATGTCTGGGTGGGTCAAGAGGATGTGACTTCGGGGACCCTATCTTGTCTGCGGCCCTTCCTTTTTGGCTCTTTCCCTTTCCCTCTGCTTCCTGGCTGCTGTGATATGCCCAGCTTTCTTCCACCCAGCTCTTCCACCACGATGCCTCTGTCTGCAGCCAGCCAGCTATGGTCTGAAATGTCTGAAACCATAGGCCCAAATAACCCTCTCCTCCTTTAGTTGTCAGACGTCTGTCCTGGCAGGTTGATCAGCATATTGTTTGTGGCAACCTCTGGACACACTGTGAATGAGGGAACTGTGATTAGCGTCCTCTGGTAAGCACTGCCCAAAACACGGCCCTCCATTTCCCTCACTGCAGCACTCATTGGTTTGGTTTTCTGGGCTCTATTAGATTTACTTGCCTTACATCTTTGGAATCCCTGCTCTTCTTTCTTTTAGCCACAGTTCTTAACACATCTTGCCCAGCAGGCTGTTTTCTTTTGGCAAAAACGACTCAAATTCTGTCTTCATCTATCCTCTCACAAAACCCCCAGATCTAAGCGTCTTATTTCTCTTTGAGAGTAGTGTTTGTTGTTGATATTGCTGCTGCTGTTGTTGTTTTTAATGTATTTGGTACAGGGTCTCAATGTGCAGCTCGGATTCATAATTATCCTCCTGTTTTCAGCCTCCCCAGTGCTGGGATTACAGGCACACGCCACCACGCCCAGACTCAGTGGCCAGCTCAGCATGCCCAGGGGCAGGGCAGGGGAAGTATGTGGTGCCGGGGATCAAACCCCCACCCCTGCACTTGCCTACACAGGCATTTAGTCCTCTGAGCTATCTCATCGGCCCAGCATATTATTTCTCTTTACAAATTTATAATGTGAAACATGAAAACTACAGTCTCTTTCTAGTATTGAGATCCTGCTCCCAATAATGAGATGCCATGTGCCTGGCATTGCTGATATACAAGAAAAATAAAGAAAAGGGCAGAATTTCTTCCTCTAAAGAGCTCACCAAGTTTTACAGGATGAAGTTCTGCATCGTCTTCTGCCATCCACCCCTCTTCATTTTCTATTCCTGCCACTGCATTATCAACCTACCCTTACTAATCCCTCTTACCACTGCCATTGCTCTGCCTGACAAACTCCTACTCGCCAGTCATTACCAAGCTCACTTATTACTTGCACAAGAATTTTTTTTTCAGTTCTCTAAACAGAATTTGATGTGTGTGTGTGTGTGTGTGTGTGTGTGCGTGCATGCACGCACACACGCGCATGCGTGTTTATGGAACGCTTGACATTTTTCTTTATATAGCAATGATTCTATCAATTGGAAATATTTGCTCGAAAATCTTATTTTCCCACTACATTTCATCCATTTCTAAAACGCAAGAAACTTATTCTCTCCACATTTCATTGCTCAAGAACTGGCAGAGTGCTAAAATACATCGGGCACTAAAAAGACATGATTTGAAAAATTAATTTGTTAATTAATGCAAGAACATGAGCAAGGTTTGGGAAGTCAGACTCGACTTTGACACAAAACAACCACACAGATGAAAAACATCTGTGTTTCACTTAAGGTACTGAATACTGCAGATGGAATGCTAGGAGAAACACCCAGAGTGGCTGAGGAAGCTGTGGGAAGACTTGGTTTCAAGAATGTAACCATCTTATTTTTAAATGACTGGAGAGGAATCTGTCCATCACGTGAATAATATATTCAAAATATATTCAAATCATATTTCTAAGTTTCATAAGCGAGATCATCTATTCCTGTCTCTTTAATCCCTTCATTAGCCTAGTGTTAAATTAATTTTATGAGATGGCTTTTTCTCATCTAATTGAAGGCATATTTCAGGGAGGCGGGAGATGGGTCAAGCTCTGTTTCATCTCCTCAGCTGTTCAGGAGCACCCCCAACAACAGGTCTTTGGTACAGAGACAGAGGAAAAGTCAATAACTGACAACCAGCAAAGAATCTGAGGCATTGATCACATCAGAGTGAGGAATTGAGGCAAAGCCGCACAATTCAATATCACATTAACTCTGCTTGTGCTGCAAGGGAGAGATATTCTAAACTAGGTTCCACTTAGAAATGTGGGGAAGATTTGAAGGCAATTTCACCTAACCCAACCTTAGCTCTCTTGACATTCTGGGTTGGACGGTTCTCTGTCCTGGGGACTGGAGGGTGTATAGGACCATCCCCGGCCTCTACCTGGTAGATGCCTACAGCAATCCCATGCGGTAAGTAAAGATGTCTCTGTCCATTTTCAAATGTCAAATGGGGCTGGGCGTGGGGCAAAATTCACCTCTGTCTGAGAATCGCCAGTAGATAAAAATGCCTACAGCTCCATTAAGGAAAGCCACAGTCAAATATTTTGATAATGACAAAATGCAGAATAATGCCAAATTCACACAGAGACAAAAGACAGTGCTTATGTGATCCTAGAGAGGGAACCCTAGACCCCACTGAAGGTGACAGAGCAGCCTCTGCCAGGCCTTCCAGGGAGGTTTGTTTTGTGTGAGAAGCCGGGCAAGTCGCCCTGCCAGCAGGCTTCTGCTGCCTTGACGATTCTGGAATACATGTTGCTGCTTGCCCCGCAGCCAAGTCAGAAGCAAATGCCGTGATGATTTCGGTTTTAAATACAGCAAAATCTGAAAGAATGTTACTTCCTGAAAAAGCAGGCTACAGGCATCAGCAATGTGCAAAGCAGAGCCTTCGAGAACTCTCCTGGGGCCTCTGCCAGCCTCCGTCCTCGTCCCCTGAACTCAGTGGAGACGGGACAAAAGTCCAGATTGGTGCTAATTCAACAGAAAAAAGATTTCATGATCTTTTCAGACCTCAATGTTTTCACTTTAAAAAAGATATCATAAAACTTGTTTTACAGATTTATGCAAATTAAATACGACACCGTAACCGAAGACACTAGTCGGCACATGGTACCAATGACTTGATGAGCGATTTGAATATGTCTTTCCAGTCAGTTTCTCTGGTATCATGTGAGAACTAAGATTAGAATTTCCTTTCATCTGTTGCCTGCTGAACAACTGAGAGAGTTTAAAAAATTTAAAGAACTAAGAACCTGATCACATGTGAATATACATATTAATGTATGCAGCTATTGTACTATGATGTTTCAAGAAAATATAAAAGATAATAAACAAATGTTTAACTTCATAAAATTTAACAAGTGTCAATCTGCATGTTGATGGTTGGAATCCTGATATTTTATCTTCTAAAATTATTTTGCTCATAGGATATGGACCACCTTAAAGGCTGGCAACTTTGTATTTTATCTGCTAAGCTCCTAGTCCCAAAGCCTTGGCAAAGCTCAGTGGAATAATTGTCTGCCTGGCAAGTGCAAGGTCCCGAGTTTGATCCCTGTACCAAACACAAAACCACAACAGAACAAAAAAAAAAAATATCTATAGCTAGAAATGGTACTGGTAAAATTCTATGGTCAAATCCATGGCAAAGAGTACATATGTTATAAGACTTATGAAATAAAAATAGAAAATCAGAAGCAAAAGAATGAAGACTGAAAGGATCAGCCAAATAGTTCAGCGGATTAAAGCATCTGCAAGCAGGCGCAGGGGCCTGGGGTTCACTCCCTACGACTGCCATGCAGGTGCTGCCCCAGGGGCATGCTGAGACAACAATTGAGACTGGGTGTGGTGGCACACACCTGTAATCCCAGCTCTTGGGAAGCTGTGAACAGGCGGACCACTATGAGTCCAATCTAGTAGTGAGACCTTGGACACCCTGTAGACCCTTAACCTAAAACACAAAAAAACAAAAAAAAAGAATGAAGACAGATAAATGTGGACATCAACAGGACTGACTTTTTTCTTTCTTTTTCATTTTAGAACAATGAAACAATATCAATCTTGAGAGTAGAGAATCAATGCAGGCTTGCGCAAAACATTTGTAAAATATGAAAAGCATCAGCAAAAAAACAAAAGTAATATGTCAGCCTTGGCATCACTGGTACTATTTAAAGATCAAATTCAATGAATGGTAAACATGCAATATATCACACATTCCCTTCCACCAAATACTGGCAGTCATCAAACATACAAAAAATACATCCAAACTGGGTCTACAAGAAGCAACACTTATGCGTTACTATCTTCATAAAAGTGCAAATAAAAGACAGTTCTGTTTTGAAAAGGGGGGGAAGGAAAAAATATATATATATAGGTGTACCCAAGAGAGCTAGGATAGATATACAACCACTTTCTCTTGGTTCACTGAGAATAAAAGTTTATACTAATATTGCTTAGACAAGATATCATGTCTGCATCTTGTCCTCTGAGTAACTACTGCGAAGACAACAATATGCTATATATTAATTATTATAAATGTCCTACTAACCTGTTTTGAAACTGTTTCATCTCTATTTTATCTTTTTTTCTCATTAAAATGTATAAAAATTTAACAAAAAGAAGCAACCCTTGATGCGAAGAACATCAAATAAAAATAGTGCTTCATAGATTTTGTTTCTGAGGCCACAGCAGGCACTAAGCCAGGTCTTTCACGTAGATCTTTTGGTGGTCTGTGGTGTGTTGTGTCAGGATCTTGTCCCTCGTGGCAGTTTGCATTATTCCAGTGTTACAGATGAGGACACTGAAGCTGAAAGATGGTAAGTAACTTGCTCAAGCTCACACCTGGCAGTGGAGCCAGGATTAGAACCCAGACAGTCTGACTCCAAAGCCTGTGGTCCCACCCATCGGGAGCTACGCCTCAGTAGAGATGGATAATACATACACAGAAGAGGAAATATCTTGTGTACCCAAGTTAGCACCAAAGCCGTGACTTAGGCCAATTGCTCTGATTCACATATTGTTTACAGACATCTTGGAAGCTTAGTCCCCAGTGGAGCAGTGCTGGCAGACAGACCCGAAAGGGGTGGGATTAGTGCAAGGTAGGGAGCCTTTGGGTGTTTCTCACTAGACCCCAGTTAACTCCCTGGAGAGCTGATATGAGACCATGAATCTGGCCCGGCCCAGTCACTGGTTTCCCCACCACATGGTGCTCCCTCCTGTACCTGCTTTTCCCATGATGGCACACACCACAAGGTGACACAGCTAGGATGCACTCACCAAAACCAGTGCCGAGCTTTTGGAATACTAGCCCCTAAAACTATGAGCTAAGTGATAAGCCTCTGTTCTTTATAGGTTATCCAGCCTTGGGTATTGTGGTATAGTAACAAAAAAATGGACAAATACACCTGTCCTATGAAAGCCTATGGCTGCTCAGTGATCATGCCCATTTCAACGTTCAACAGTCTAGCCTCTAGCTGGACTCAGACAGTGAAGACGCATGAAAATTGGCTTTGTCACAAATAAATATAATCATTCCCACAGGTAAGTTATGCAGCAGAAAAATCACGATAGATTTGTTTTCCTGAAAGAATCTTCTCAGCTGGGGATTTCTAAATGGGTCTATAGCATAGATAAACTTCAGAAAGTATGTGAACACTTTATTCTTATATACAGAACTCTAAAGTTTTGGAAAGAGAAAAACCTAAGAAGTACTATTCTAAAGAAAAAGAAAGATGTGGATCTATTAAATCCTGTCTTTTAATGTCAGAATCCAATGGGATTTGATTTTAACATACTATAATTGCCATAGCCACCAAAAAAAAGCAATAATGTCAATATATATCAATATGTCAGATACAGAGATGGTCAAACCCAAGGGAAAAATCTCTCAAATTGTAAGATTCCACCCAAACTTTTACCACAGAAAACTTTAGACTAGTAGCAGGGCCCATGACAAGATGAAAGGTATAGAAATTCAAATATAAATCAATGTAGAATGCCTGCCTTCATGGCTTATTATGTGCAATTATATGCAAATATTGACAGTAAAACAATGTAAAAATGATAAAGATCAGAAGAAAAGTCCTGCAAGTTTGTAAAAGATCAGAACATGGTGGAATGACTAAATGCTCATGCCATGGCAGTAGGAAAAGACACGAAAACAGAGCAAGGAAAAGGGTTTGCCATACGATTAATAGCACAGCTGAGGTCTGAGATGGTCAGGGACCAATAGTTCTGCTTTGCTAGAAAATAAACATCTGGGAAGGAGAGGCCAGACGTTGGTACGTGAGCAAAAGCAAAGGTGCAATCAACCCACTGAATCCTTTGGGATAATATCCTGTAGATAACAATGAGCAGCAGAGGAGAGCATAATGCCAAGAATAAAGATGTACCTGAGATAGAATGAGTGCTGTGAGAGAGGAGAGTCCACTGGCCACAGAAGAGGAAGAGGGCAGGAAGACTTCAGACGCCCTGTTACCATCATCCAAGAAAGGGGTGAGACACGGCACACAATAGGTAAACACGCAGAGTGCCTGGGAGTAGCTGGAAGGAGGGGATCAGGGAGAATGGGGAGAGTCCCTCATGGGGGCTCAGAGCCCCAACTAGTTTCATATTCTGCAAGTATATCTGGGCCTTATATATGTCTTATTTAAAAATAGGACAAGATGTTGACTCTAATAAATGACTTACACATCACAACATTGGACAGGGTGTGGCTACTCAGCAGGAGGCACTGCACTGAACATGTCACACTTCTGCCCAGAGCCTGTGGGTATCCATGCCCACCACAGGCCACCCTCTTGTGGCATGGTGTGGCCCTGGGAACTCGCCAAGAAGAGCTTTGTAGGCTCTGCTTCTCTTACCCAGTGCGAAAATGAATCACTCTTTATGGCATTAGCCCTACAAATCAATTCACCAAATTAAAATGGGCCCTGTTTGGAAAAAAGCAGAAGCCGGACATGTCAGGCCACTTTTCCTCCCACCAGTTTGCACAGATCAAAAACTACTCCGTGGTAGTTTCTCTAGAGGACAACCCAGCGTCTCCCCAGCTCAGCGTGACCCTGGGATTGAATGAGGCCAGACTGCCCTCGGGGACAGCTATGATGCTGCTGAAATGTCAGAGGCAACACTGTGAGCCTCTGACCCTCGGCCCTCTCGGTGCTGGGGATATTGATTTCAGACACCGTTACAGAGCAAGACTGAAAGTGTGCATTTGCAGCGTGTCAGACACCCAGACCAGCCTTTCACAAGGGACTTTGTGCGGCAGCCTCTTGTCTGGGGCCTTTGAAAGCAGAACCAGGCCTTCCGAAGCTTGTTTCTTCACTCCCTGAGATTCGATCAATGACACAGCCAGGCAACATTTTCATTATCTTGACAAGAGTACTTAGAGCACTCAGGCTGGGAGAAAATGAAATCCCTGTAGTCATGGGGGTTTAGAATGAAAATGTCAATGCGCTCTAACAACTCGGCCTCTGGTACTATGTTGGGATCTGCGATCCTTTTGGAAAGTCGATATTTATTCAAAAGGCGAGTATTGCAAATTATGGTAGGCTGTGGGGCACACAAGGGCCAAAGATGAGAAAAGTGAGAAAGGAAGACAGAGATGGGTGCAAATGCTAAGAGCGAGGGACCAGAGAGGATGAGGAAATAAGAAAGAGGACCTGAGCCGCACCACACCGGTGCTGAGGTAGGGAAGGACCTCTAGTATGGTCCCAGATGCCTCACAAAGGGGAGCGAATATTAGGCTCTGTGGTTGCTCTTCTGCTGCCCAGCTAGCGGTGAAATGTCAACGTCTGTCCAACAGATGGACAGACAGACAGAGAGAAACAGACAGAGACAGAGAGAGGCAGAAACAGAGACAGAGAGAGACAAAGAGAGAGAGAGACAAAGACAGAGAGAGACAGACAGAGAGAGAGAGAGAAAAAACTCTGACTTCCAAACACATTATCAGGTAGATCATCTACCTGTTACCTGCAGATTAAAGCCAAATGACTTTGAATGACTAGATTAATTCTGGGATCTCAAGTTTTAGTACACAAGGTTTGGTTTCATGAGCCATCTTTCTATGAAAATCTGCACATTTAAAAAAAAACCTATGAATAGGAATGTGAGCTCTGAGCAAAGACTGTCTGCTAAGGAAAGTGACCTTGAGGTTTAGCTCTTCAACCTCAGAGAACCACAGGAAGAAAAAGCAAAACTAATGGTGGAAATAAAGTAAGAGAGGTGTTTAAGATGTCTAAAATGCTATCTATTTTTAATGATCTCCGATGCCAGAAACCCAAGGAAGGAAGATCAGGTTTAAAAATAAACCAGTGGGCCTTTATGTGGTACCGTATTTCGCAAAGCTTAGAAACTCCGCCATATCAGCTGTCCTATCTTCAGTACATTAGGGGCCCCAGGGCTTGGGTTGAGTCAGGGACAAAGAGACGAAATGCGTAGGAAAAGGCGCATAAGAAAAGATAACTAAACACAAGCCCAATCCATCAAGGATCAGGGCCCAAGGTCAGTCTTCATCCTTGCAGAAGAATCTCAGGCCATGTCTTCACGCGTTCATTTCATTCAGTCACAAAACTTTATGCACTAATGTTTGCCAGGTGCTGAGCTGGAAAGTAGATTCTCACCTGCTAGATCACGCTAGGAATGTCCTTTGATCTAGAGTTGTAGATAAGCCATTTCACTTTTGTTCCAAAAATTTAAAATATGCGACAGCCTTCCTTTTTTCCTTTTACTCTCGTTTATTGAGCCTATAAACTGTTTACGTATCAAAGATTTAAACATGTAATCTGTACCAAGCATTTTTCTGAATTTGAGGATGCCAAAATGAAGAGAATATAGACCTTGAGACTAAAAAGTCATAGGATAAGACTGGGCATGGTGGCACACGCCTATAATCCCAGCGCTTGGGAAGCTGAGAACCGGAGAATCACTACGAGTTCTATCTATGTAGTGAGACCCTGTAGACCCTGTACCAAATGCATAAAAAAATAAAAATAAATTAAAAGCACAGCATATATATATATAGAGAGAGAGAGAGACAGACAGACAGACAGACAGACAAAGACAGAGAGAGACAGAAAGAGAGACAGAGGGACAGAAACAGAGACAGAGTAAAATAGAAAAATAGAAGACAGATAAATAGGAAGAAGGGAGACGTTCAAGGACTTGCTCAACTACATATTCTGTTGTTTTAAAAATATTTCAGGGCTGGGGAGAGAGCTCAGTGGTCTAAGCACCTGCCTGGCAAGCATAAGGAGCCAAATTCAATCCCAAGTACCACATGCCAAGCCAGTCACATGCCTGTAATCCCAGCACTGGGAAGGCTGACATAGAAGGATCACTATGAGTCTGAACTGTGTAGTGAGACCCTGTATCCAATATATTAAATATATATACAAATAATATATTTTAATATATATATATATTAATTTGTTTTATTTACACTAAAAGTTGATCTTAGTTCATTGAAAAGAAATTTTGTGTTATTATCTGTGTGTTTTTTGTGAAAAACTTGTTGGTTGATGTCTTGAACTCAGTAACTACCTCGAAGATAATGATATACAGTATAATAACTCTTACAATTCTTTTATTATTTAGTTACGAAAAAGTTTTTTTCATAAAATGAAAAGGGGCTGGGGAGATAGCTCAGTAGACCTGAGTTCAATCCCCGGTTCCAGAAAAAAAAAAGGAAAAGAAAAGAAAAGAAAAAACATAGGTTAGCCATTTACAGTAATTCTGATCAAATGTGATCAATAAAATCATAATTACACAAACAACAGCAATAATTACACAAAATACCACAGAAGGCACCAGCAGAGAGCAATAGATTATTTTTAAGGATATCACCTTTGATCTCAGCCAAGTACGTGCCAGAGTTTCTCCAAGCCAAAGAAAGTAGAGGACAGACAGACAGGATGCTTTTCCGTGGGGCCAGGCGGGGTGAGGGCGGGCGTGTCCCCGAGGTGATGTACCCGGCGCCGACATCACAGCACATAGTGAGGCCCTGACAGAAAGGTGCTGGCCACTCTGCCAAGGAGCTCTGGTTGCACTCACTCAATAGCAGCACTTTCCAAAACCTTCATCCCTATTTTATCAAGCCAGGTCCAGAAAACGAAAAGAAATTTCTCCAGAAAAAGTCTGTCACTCGCAAACGGCCACCTCCTCTTCCCTAAAGCCTGAAGCCCTGCTGTCCCAAATGGACACTGAAGCATTTAGACTACGGGGACACGCAGTGCTTCCTCTCATGCCACATCTAAGTGTCATTCCTCATTCTTCATGCATGTGTAGAATTTCACATCTATTCCTGCCCAATGCCAGGGACTGTGTTAGGTCCCTGGAGAATAATTACAATGAAAAGAGGTATAAAGGGCTTACAGCAAAGCTGAGGGGATAAACAATACAGAGAAGCACAGGGCAGCCCAGAACCCCCACTGCAGCAATCTAGCCCAGAGAGGCCAAGTCCACTGCTTAGAAACAAAAGACAACCACAGGTACCCTCTGGCATCTCACTGGCTGAGGCCACTTCCATACAGGCCAAGCAGGCGTGACATCTACTGCAGCTGCCAGGGGCCCGGGGGTGACCGCACATCCCAGAGATGGCGAGTCCCTCTGCGGGTGACAGAGCTAATGCCACAGTTACTCCTTCTCCTGTCAATCCGGAGAGACCCTTGAACCTTATCCATAAAACTCTAATTGGAAAAGAAAACAAGTGCCTTCCATCCAAAGGAAATCACAAGGCTGTGACTGACTCTGTCACTTTTGTCAGTAGATGAGAAATTCAGGCGCAACCCGTGTGTAATTATCTGCCATGTTTCGCATGCAAAATTGCAGCTTTTGCAGGTTAGACACATTCCACACACGACTACTAGTAGCATGAAAAGGACAGTTGGAAGAAGGATTTCAAAAATGGAATGGATAAGTCATAGTAGGGGGTTTTGGTAGCCACTAATTTTATGAAGTATGATGATATAAATATGATAAATTTATAATTATTCTTTAGGATAGGATTTTTGTATTTGATCTGTTTTCATATGATCACAAACTATCCTCCACCATCGCAAATTTGATTGCAGCATACTAGGGATCCAGAAAGCACATAATACTAGGAATCAGGAAAGCTGAATTATCTCTTAGATTCTGTCATAAGTAGAAGATGGTGAGACAGAAGGAAGGGGAAGAGAAGGGAGAGGAAAAAATATAAAATTACTAATCTGTGCTATGCCTGTGTACCAACCCCCTGTGATGCATGTAATCACTATGTACAGCAAACATGTACTAACAAAAATCAAAATTTAAAAAGTGGAGTCTGTCCCAAATTACTTTTGGTGACAGGTTGACTAACCCCCACTGAATGTTCTACCTATAAAACATGAACAGTGCCACCTTCTCCAGTGAACTCCCAGGCACCAAGGCACTAAACATGGAGTTAGGAGATTCAGCTTGATTTGGATTTTGCCACTAACAGGCAAATTTCTTCAGGCAAATCACATAACTCCGTGAGCCCACCCTAATTCACCTCTGCAGGGAGTCTAGTGCCACCTATTTCATGAATTTGTCCTGAGAGTCAAGAAGAATCAGCCAGGGTGTTTTATAGACCACAACTAATAATGCTAGTAGAAGGTTTTATTAAAGATCAAATAAGATTACAAATGCAATCTTAGAACTCTAGCACTTTGAAAACCACGTAATACTTCAGAGGGATGTTGAGTTTCTCATATAACCCGCCACGCTTTGTGAATTTTGTGCAGTCGAGTTTCAACCACTAGGGCTGTTAGGGCTTCTTCCCCTAGACATTGGAGGGAGATCCTAGCAATGCCATTGCCATGCTCTGAGTGAGCCCTAGGAAGGTGGGATGACACCATGACTCGGTGACAGAGCACATGGATGACCCAGAGCTGCTCATGGGCTGGGAAAGGGGAAAGGAGAGCACAAGGTGTCCCTACTTCTCCAGGAATTCTAAGACTTCAGAGACAAATGGGTTCATGCGGGCTTCCTCCTGCTACAGACAAGCAAGCTGAGGGCTTAGGCCCACACTTGTTCCACAAGAACAAGAAGAGCCTTTCTAAATAAAAAAGCACATGAGATTGAAATTTGGAGCAAAATTCAGTGACTCTACACTTTCAACCCGAAGTTTGTTCCTATTTCTGCCTCTTTCAACCTTTCAGATATTCTGGCGTGCTCGGCCTTCTCCAAACTGACCCGATTCCCAGTACACTGCCAAGAAAAGAGAACCCATGGTGTCCTGACATCCCCAGATGTCCCTTCCACCCAGCCAGCATGCCCAGGAGCAGCAAAAATGGTCCTGGCCCTTTTCCTCAAGGGCTCTACTTTGGAGCAGTGTATATGGGTGACATCTGCTGCACCCCATGCTATCCCAAAGTGTCGGGACATGGCATATATTTCACAGGTAAAGCTCCCCAGGGTAGGGCTGGTGAGATAGCTCAGCGGACTAAGTAACTGCTTAGGCAAGTGCAGGGACTGGGGTTCGATCCCTGGTACTATATGCCGCGCCGGCGATGGAGTCCAGTGGTGGTGGTGCAGGCCTGTAATCCCTGCTGCTGGGGAGGCTGAAAACAGGAAGATCACTATGAGTCTGAACTGCGTAGTGAGACCCTGTACCAAAAAAAAAAAAAAAAAAATCTCCCCAAGGTTACTTGTATAGCTTGGCTCTAGTGGTTCCTTGCTTAAACATTTTCATCTTTACTTTCTAGCCTAATATTCATTCAAAAAAGCAAAAGAAAAGCAAAAAGGAGGGAAGGAAAGAAAAGAATGGGAGGAAAGACAGAGAGAGAGAGAGAGTGGGAGAGAAAGAAAGAAAAGAATTGACACAAACACACTAATCATTTGCAAGTGAAATCTATAGCTCATCTGGGGAAATCTCCCATGAAAATGTTGCTTAATTTTATTGAAAGGGAGAAGGGTGACATTTAAGTTCAGCCCTCAGGCATCCCAAGGGCCTAGAAGCAAACCCCACAGAGAAACATCTGGTTGGTGAACACAAAGGAACATGCCACCTGCAAGCCTCTCATGTGTTTACCTGGGAACTGGTTGTCCTTTATCCAACAAAATATATTTTCAGGCTGGGAATAGGCCCTTCATGCCAGGAAAGTGTGGAGTGATAACGCAGCCTGTTTACTTTGGAATGCTCCTGTCCTAGCATGGGCGGCCTCCCCGAGCCAAGCCAGCTGTGGGACGTTTCCCCGCCTAGAGCCTCTTTGCTGAAATCTCTACAAGTTTGGAGCTGAAGACTGAGAAGAGGGCGTTGGAGGATGAGAATGTGCAGAAAGACTGTTGGCCTGCGGAATATGGTTATGATATTATTTATCCCTCTGTGATGATTTTCTGGCAGGGGTTTTTCATTTCTTCGCCTCTGGAAGGAGTTGCATGTATCAAAAACAACACCAAAACAAGCCACTTAAACACCCACACTTACAGGAAACTGTTCTCAGGGGACTCCGAGTTCTTCTAGAGGAACAAGAAGGCCTGCCATGTGCAGCTCTGCCCCTGGCAGCTGTGGATGTCAGTCTGCAGCACAACTCTGTGTGTCTTCTTTGAAGCACTCTTGGCTGAGAACAGAGCAACCCTGAGGAGCCCCAGCTGCAGGCTGCGTGGCGGTGTCGGCAGCAGAAGAGGTCCTGCCACAGAGAAGCTTTCTCACCATTGAGGGAGAAGAGCAAAGCCAAAGCCACTTCCGTCACCACTAGTCAAAACTGCAGCAAGAGCCTGTTGTCACCACCAGCTCAGGGACAACATAGAGCCTACAGTGAAAAAGTGAGAAGAGAGATAGGGAAAAACAACACAATTCATGTTTATTTGAGTCCCAACTTCAAGCCGGTCTCAAGAAGTAGCATTTTGCATGTATTTTCTAGTATAATTCTCATTGCTACCTGCATCTTCTTATTTTACAGGCTAGAAAAAGAAGAAACACTCCAAGGTCATGTTGCTTAGCCAACTGGCACAGCTGGGCTTTCAAGCCAGCTCTATCTTGATCTATGACACCAGGGGGTTTGCAGAGAAAGGCCAAATGACAGTCCTACTCCTCTGGTCTCAGTGGTACCCAGGGTAGTGTTGGGTTGCTCCTCTGCTTTGAATGTCTAGACCAGGTCTCCGTCGTTTTCCTTGGGCCTCCTCATCTCACCCCAGGACAGGAAGGAATTTAGGGAATCTTGGATGGCGCACTGGACTCCCAGGGGGAAGAGCTCGGGCGGCCTTTCTTCCCTGCCTCTGGTGGCTCTGCAGTCTTTGGTTCACACTTGCTTTAGAGGAGGGATTTGAGATGCAGGGTGTGAGGGACGTTTGCCGCATTGTCTAAGGCTATGGAACTTCACCCCAGAAAGTAAGATAAGGACAAAGGGAATAAAGCAGAGTGATGCATTGTAAACACAGATAAAGTTAAGGGGGCACATACTGCAAATGGGGGCTAGGGTAGATNGGAAGGAAGGAAGGAAGGAAGGAAGGAAGGAAGGAAGGAAGGAAGAAGGGTCCAGGAGCTCCAAACACTGAAAGTCACTTGACGTGTGCCTGAGCCCTCAGAATCCACCAGTGCCCTCACTGGGAACATGCACTGTAGCTCTGCCCATCCTCTGCCTTAAAAGCAGTTAAAAGCCAGCAGGCTAAGTAGTGAGCTTGCACTGTGACCAAACTTCAGGACTGACCAGGCATAGCTGTCTCCAGTCCTCACAGAACCTAACTTGTGTATCAGCCTTGGGCAACTCTTACCGGTGAGCTGAGTTGTTATTCACTCATCTTCATAACTCTAGCCGAGAAGACTGGTAGGGGAAGGAAAGAGAAAAGGAGGGGAAGGGAGGGG
>NDGM011175515.1:0-14002 GCA_002564305.1 Octomys mimax | reverse complement strand
GCTATTCCTGTCAGGACTTGGTATCCTAAAACATCTTAATCACCTATTTTTTTGTGGTGTCGGGATTGAATCCAGGGCCTTCACATTGCGCTATATCACCAGCCCTTTTTAAATTTTTTATTTTGAAATGGTCTTGCTAATTTGCTAAGTTAAGTACCCATCTGGGCTCAAACTTGTGCTACTCCTGTCTCAGCCTGTCAGTGCTGAGATTGCAGGAGTGAAACACCACACTTTTTTGTGGTGGTGGTGCTCGGGTTGAACCCAAAGTTTTACACATGCTACACAAATATTCTAGCACTGAGCTACATTCCCAGATCCTTAATTATCTACTTTTAAAATTATCTTTGAGGTATAATTCACTGTCATATAATTCAGCCACTTACACTATAAAATTTAGTAGTTTGGGGTATATCTGTAGTTGTGTGATTCACCATTATCTAACTCTAAAACATTTTCATCACCCCCAAAAAGAAGCTTCTACTTTTATTAGTCCTTTTCCATTCTCTCCTTCTCCTATTCCCTGGTAAGCCTGATTTTCTTGACATTTCATACAAATAGACTCATACAAAATGTGGCCATTTTGTTTTCCTTGGCATGTTTTCAAGGTTCATCCATGTTGTAGCATGGATCAACACTTTATTCCATTTTGTGGAGGAATATTCCATTATATAGATAGAGAACATTTGTTTGTCCATCTATCTCCTGATGGGCATTTGGTGGTTTCTACTGTCTTTGCTGTTATGACTAATATGGATATAAACATTCATGTACAAGTTTTTGTAGTGATGTAGGCTCTTATTTTGTGCAGATTTACAGTATTGGAATTATTATACTACATGCTAATTGTGTTTAACATTTTGAGGAATTCCTGAGCTTTGAGTATCCAGTTCCTTAAGAACTTTCATGCAGTGATGTTAACGTTCACTGAATCAGTTGTACTAAGATGGTTGATTTTTCTTTTTAATGTGCTATCGTCCATTACTGTCATTATTCATATTCAGGTTGAAATTATCTTCAGTGTGGCTAGTAAAAGTTTCTTCAGTCTGGCTCCCTGTCCTTTTGGTATGGTCCTGTCATTCTTTGAGCACTTTCTCATTTTCCAGCAGAAGCATATTCCATGTTCACTTGGTACTCACGTTGTTTCAGACAGGAATCAACAATTTCTACAAGGACCTCTGGCTCCTGTTAGGGGGAATGGTCTTTAACTCCATAGCAGTACATAATATGGTCCTCTGTTGTGGGTTTTTTCTTTTTCTTTCTTTTTTTTTTAAATAGGTAGATTTAGAAGTGGGATCCATTTCTGAGGTTTTTTTCTTTTTACTTTCTTCCACCGATGGCAGGTAATACACAGTTGTCTCTGCTTTTGTTACTAGTCAATCACTGGTGATTAATTCTTAGCGCCATTAATTCATTAATGGCTGCAAAATATTGATATTTAAATTTTGTCATTCTTTTTGATTAGCTGGAATACTTTTACAAAGAGGAATTTCCCCTCCTATTATTTGGTTACCATGAATTATATAGAAAAGACAGGCTAAATGATTGAGAGTTTTGTTGGCATATTTGCCAGTTTCCAGAATGAAGAGTTGCTTTGGAAGCAGCTCCCAAATGTGATCAATGAGTTAATCCTTTTTTGTGTATCATTTATAGACTTAAGGATTTAAACATTCATATGTCTAATCAACTGCATCTCTGGCCAGTGGAAACTCCTTCACATTGGTTCCCAAGTGCTTCCCAAGTATCCTTGTTTTTTCATTTTAGAAATTCAAGGCTCATGTTGTGTATTTCTTGCCTCTGATCTGGTACTGGCCATTTTTCCAATGATCATTAAGGCCTGGTTCTTTTTAGTGGAAGATAATGTTTTAAGACCACAATTTGGATGTTAAGGAATCGTTGCTAAGCCTTTTCATTGATAAAATGAAATTTTATATATAGGTCATATTATGACCTATATATAAAATTTTTTAAATTACTCATATATTCCAATTGGTATTTCCAAATCAAATGCTGGATGTAAAGTTTAATAGATTAATTATATATCTGTTGATAGTATTGTGTTATTCTTACGTGGCATATATATAGTTAGGCAAAACAACTAATCATGTTTGTGCCTCTGTGAGTCAAGACTTTCAGCCTGGTCATTAAGAAATATAGGAAATACAGAATAATTGCTAATATTAGGAAATCCTTTAATATTTACTTTTGCTTTGTGATATATAAAATATACTTACTTGGTTCCAAAGTCATATTTAGAAAATGAGGTACATACAGTGTAGTCAGAGGCCACTTTCCCTCTCCACCCATGCCTTTCTTTCCTTCCTTCACAAGTAATCTTTAACAAAATTTAATTTATCTTTCTACTGTGTTTAATAGGAACATATATCTTTAGAAAACAGTATCTTATAATCATATTTTTCACCCTTTTAACTTAATAGCCAAGAACATTATACATTTATAGATATTCCTTGATTCTTTTTATAATAATGTATCTTAGGGGCTGGGGAGATAGCTTAGCGGAATGAGTGTTTGCCTGGCAAGTGCAAGGTCCTGAGTTTAATCCTTGATACCACCAAAAGAAAATGTATCTTAGTAATCAATATGATGGCAGTAGCAGTTGTTATAAGCACTTTAAAGCACTTCTATGTGCCAGCAGGTCTCTGTCATAAGTAAACAAAGCTCAGCATCCATTTAGGTGAGCACTGTTATAATTTCTGTTTTATGGGTGAGTAAATGATACAGAAAGATCACTTACATAAGGTCACAGATCAAATAAAAGGCTGAAGCGGAATTTCTCTTGGGCAGGAGTGTCCACAGTCCAACCATATGGGCTATATTGCTGCTATCCACCTAAGGAGGTGCTCGTCCAGCAGTCCTGTGTAGAGCAGTTTGTAAGGGCTCTTCATGGGATTCTGTGCTCACATTTGGCTAGGAACTAGTGTTTTGTTATCCTAAGAAAGGAAATCACAGGGAAGGAAATGCAAATTGCAGGATTCATTGTAAAATTCATTAATGGAATGGCAAAATGTTAGCATTATGAGATCTAAATGGTAATATGAATAGTTACTGTAAACTCCTCTGAACTTTTCCCCACACTTGAAGATTTTCATGTAAAATTTTAGGGGAAGTGAGAAGTAAATTATAAAACATGATTAAAAATTCAGTATATGTGCCAAAATTTCAGATTTTATTGACTTCAAGATATCATTAATTTTAAGACATATCACTAAGAAAGAAACATTATCACCAGTTAATCTGTAACATGTCATTGATTGTTAGGTGTATCTGGATTCAGAGATGTTAAAATATGAAATATTGTGTGTCTTCCAATTCATGAAATAAAAGGCTTTACAGTTTTGACTAAATGAGTAGTACAGATGACAGCTAATAAAATTTTAAGTTATTTAGGATTAGGTTTTTTTTTTTAAAGACAGAACTACCTCTTAAAATTTATCTAAATTATCAGTATAGGAAAACATGGAGGACAGGGCCATGTGCATAATGGTACATGACAAATAGTTTGGAGTTAATAGGTATAGTTTTAAGGGAAATAGTGTAGACAGTAATGTTGAAGAACTGTGAATATAAGCGTGGGTGAACTTGCATTGGTGAGCCCATGTTGTCAGGCTAATTTATTCTAGATTTTTCTGTCATTCAGTGAGAATGTTAGATTCAGGTATGTTGTAAGATTTGAGTCCAGAAATCACATCGCTTTATGTCTTGCTAGCAGGAAATAGTGTAAGTTAAGTTCAGTTAAGAGTTCAGATGTTGACTCTGGATTGAGGGTATTAAGGTCCATGCCCAGAGCTGATGGAAGTTAGAGATAATATAGGACTAGTGTTAAGAGATCAGACATTGGAATAAGATTGTTCTTGGTTAAAAAATAAAGGCCAGTAGATGGAAGTTGTGTAAGAGAATTTCCAGGGA
Source organism: Octomys mimax (assembly GCA_002564305.1). Classification (NCBI taxonomy): domain Eukaryota; kingdom Metazoa; phylum Chordata; class Mammalia; order Rodentia; family Octodontidae; genus Octomys; species Octomys mimax. The sequence continues at coordinate 10,078 of NDGM011175515.1, read as the reverse complement.
CTCTGATAAAATGAAATTATTTTTCATATGGTGGGGAATTTCTGAATATTTTATTTCTTTCTAGAAATCTGCCAAATTGATGAACAGATTGAGAGGCAGCATCAGGATGACCAAGATAAATATCTGTTGATGCAAGCTGGATTCCCTGACAAAATAATTGCCACTGAGAGTGGTTTTGAGTGTAATGAATTTGGAAATACACTTCATCTAAGTACAAGGTTTGTTGTTCCAATACAAAGATCCCATAAACTCGAATCATTTGGAAATAATTTAATAGGTAATTTTGATTTATTTAGAAGCTCTTCAGAAAAGAAACATAATAATGGATGTGCAAAATTATTCTTTCACACTGAATATGAAAAAAATCCCATAGTGAAACCCTTTGGATATAAAGAATGTGGGAAATCCCTCAGGCCAAAGAAAGGTCTTAGTCTTCATCAGAGAATTAAAAATGGAGAGAAGCCCTTTGAATGTACTGCATGTCAGAAAACCTTCAGCAAGAAGTCACACCTCACCGTACACTGGAGAACACACACAGGAGAGAAACCATTTGGTTGTACTGAATGTGGAAAAGCCTTCAGCCAAAAATCTCAGCTCATTATACACCTCAGAACTCATACAGGAGAGAGACCTTTTGAGTGTCCTGAGTGTGGGAAAGCCTTCAGAGAAAAGTCAACAGTCATCATACATTATAGGACTCATACAGGAGAGAAACCTTATGAATGTAATGAATGTGGAAAAGCCTTCACTCAGAAGTCAAACCTCATTGTCCATCAGAAAACCCACACAGGAGAAAAAACATATGAATGCACTAAATGTGGAGAATCCTTCATACAGAAGCTTGATCTAATTATTCATCATAGCACTCACACAGGAAAGAAACCCCACGAATGCAATGAATGCAAGAAGACTTTCAGTGACAAATCAACCCTCATTATACACCAGAGAACACACACGGGAGAGAAGCCTCATAAATGTACTGAATGTGGGAAGTCTTTCAATGAGAAGTCCACCCTCATTGTGCACCAGCGGACCCACACAGGAGAGAAACCCTATGAATGTGATGTGTGTGGAAAAACCTTCACCCAGAAGTCAAACCTGGGTGTACATCAGCGAACTCATTCAGGAGAGAAACCCTTTGAGTGTAATGAATGCGAGAAGGCCTTCTCTCAGAAGTCCTATCTCATGCTACATCAGAGAGGCCACACAGGAGAGAAGCCATATGAGTGTAGTGAATGTGAAAAAGCATTTTCCCAGAAGTCATATCTCATTATCCATCAAAGAACTCATACAGAAGAAAAACCCTATAAATGTAATGAATGTGGCAAAGCCTTCCGAGAAAAGTCAAAGCTCATTATACATCAAAGAATTCACACAGGAGAGAAACCATATGAATGTCTTGTATGTTGGAAAGCTTTCAGCCAGAAGTCCCAGCTCATAATCCACCAGAGAACACACACAGGAGAAAAGCCCTATGCTTGCACAGAATGCGGCAAAGCTTTTAGGGAAAAGTCAACATTTACTGTGCATCAAAGAACTCATACTGGAGAGAAGCCCTATAAATGTACAGAATGTGGAAAAGCCTTTACCCAAAAGTCCAACCTTATTGTTCATCAGAGGACCCACACTGGAAAGAAGGCCCATGGGAGAGGTCACACCTGGAAGTGAAAGCTCACTGGGCATTAGATAGTAAAGCAGCAGCATCTGCTGTGTACCCTGAGGGAAATTTGTGTCAATTTAAGGTTTTCAAAGTGTGTCCTAACCTTTGATTTAAACACAGGCAGTTAAATTAGCCTTTCTTCTTTTTTATCCTGGTCTTCACCCAAAAGCAATAGGAGAAAAAGAAGAAATGGAATCTCCATATCTGACAAAGCAAGGAGATTAGCTGCAACACTGCCAGAACAGGCAGTGAAGTGCCAGCACAAGAGATTTCAGGTCCTCAGACGCGAGGCAGGATGGGTAAGGACTCTCAGATAAAGGTCGTAAAGGTCGAGCAAGATATACTTCAAAGTGCAAGGCCCTGGGCAGCTTGGTAACAGGATGCATAGGCAGATGAGGCATATCCTTAAGTATTTGGGGTCTGAGGAGAAACAGGCCTCTTAACTAGGAATAATTCAGACAAATTGCATTTGCAGGAGGAACAGTTGGAGATGAGGGAAGAGAGAGAACACAGCTGTCCCTAGTTACTGACTTGGGCGAGGTCAAGTCTGAAATAACTAACAAGTGTATGTCAGGGATCTCAGCAGTTAGAAAAACCAATCTTCTTGGAATGTGGTCCTGGTATCTTCCCTGACACAACCCTCTAGCAAATAGCAATTCTAGCAACAACTCTGCAATTCTAAGAGAATGATTCAAACATAATCAAAACCACAAACTATTTTTTAAGCCAGCAGTTCTATTTTTAAGAATGTATATATTCACAGTGTACAAAATGATGAACACAGAGATCCAGTGATGCACTGTTTCTAAAAATAAAAGATTGGAAGTTGTCACAATGACATCACTAAGATTCTGTTTTCTAAATTTGTGATATTCACAGAAAATTCTTAGGCAGACAAAAATTAATAGAGAACTTGTGTTATTATTTGTGTAGTGATGTGGGGTAACCCCCAAGTTATAAGGTAGAAAAAGCAAGGTACAGCATAGTGAATATAATATGCTACCATGTGTACATAAAATGGTAAGTACATAATTAGTTGTACATGAATAAACTTCTGAAAGGTCATAAAAAGCTAGCAAGCCTCATTACCTCAGGAAAGGGGCAATGGGGAGGTTGGAATGGAGGAGATATCTGTGAATCCTACATAGCTTTTGAAAAATTATTCTGTGTGAATGTACTGCCTTTCCAAATATATAAATAAAACTTTTTAAAGCACATTGTAGTCTATTATTATTATAATGCAATCAGTCTAGAGATAGGATTTTATAACGTTTAATATAGATATGCTTAATGGAGAGTGTAAAGTTTTTTGGGTGCTAGTGATGGAACTCGGGGTCTTATGCTTCACCATTGAGGCAAGTGCTGTATCACTGAGTTACACCCTCAGCCCTGGCGGGTTTCCTTTTTTTTAATGAGTGAATAAATTGAATAGCCAGGCAGACAGAACAACAGATACTCAGTAAATTCCTAAGTTACACAGGCATTAATTTCCTCAGGGGGACCAAATAGTGATTCTGAAGTCAGTGGAATTATTACCTAAGTGTAAAATAATTGAAACTGTAGTACATTTCTTCTTTAGTATGCACAGTGATATCTATGAAGAGATCCTATTAAAGCCCACTGCTGGCTGTTGTTTGTTTTTTTTTTTCCAGAACCAGGGATTGAACTCAGGCCCTTACACTGGCCAGGGAAATGCTTATTCCACTGAGCCATCTCCCTGGCCCACTGCTGCTGTTTTCTATATATTAGCAAGATGATTTAAGTTCATACACATGACATGCTCCTTTTGTAAGAGGTATAAAACAATGCACAGAGAGGCTAATTACTCTCCAGGGTCATATTACTACTAGTGACATAGTTTCCAAGGTAAGACACAGAGACCCCATGACCTGGCCACAGGCCAAAACCACATAGCAGGATACTTGCTCCAGAACAAGCAGTCTTGCTTGTGAATCACTATTTGTGGCACTTTTGCTAACGTGGTTATACACCAGGGCCATGGCTGGTAAAAGTGGGAAGCCCAAGCTATATAAAATCTTGGAGACCCATCAACACTCACCTGAGACCCTGTTTGTGTCCTTCCAGGTATTTTTTTTCCCTCTGAATCTTTTAAGAAAATGATCCATGGGCTCTCTTTTAAAAAATGAGACGGGTCCCACAAAATACTTTTCCAAGAAGGCTGGCTGGCTTGCTCCTGGTGCAGTCTTCTGGGACAAGGCCTAAAGGCATACAAAGACATTACATCTTCCTACTCTTAAAGCATCTTCCTAGGATGTCAGGTTTATCAATGGCCATCCTGTAGTGGGGTATGGAGGCAGATATCATTTCCTGTGGATTTGGATTCCAGCTTCCTGGAACACCAGTGACAACCAGATGAGCTGCATGTTGGCAAATGGAGGTAAGGCACAGAGCTAGAGGGAAAACTACAGAATGTGGGAAAGAGGAGGGTGGCCATGGGCCGAGTGGGGGGATGAATAGGGGTGAACAAGCAAGAGGGAAATATCCAATGGTGTGTAATTAAGCATGGGTAGTGGTGGTGACAGAGCACGGTGAGGTAAGTGTGGATAATGCTTGTGGATGAGCATGAGTGAAGAGCAGGGCAGGTGGGTAAAGATCCAGGGCCTGTCCTTAAGTATGGGCCTTCAGAGTAACACAATGGAGAATGGTGGGTACTCTGGAATGGCAGAGATCTGTGGAATCAGGGGTTACAGTGTGTCGGGGTCAGTGATGCAGGCATTTCCAGTTTTGGCACTGGGAACTGTGGGGACTAAGTGGGGGAGGTGAGCAGCAGGGTTTTTGTACCAAGGAGAGCTATATGTGTGGGAATAGCTTGTGCTTTAGGCATGGTGGTCCATGAGCACCAGTGCTGTGTTCTGTATTCTTGTGGCCATTTATATATATACTGGGAAGGAAAGGCCTTACCCCAAGCTATATCTAAATTAGCTCTCCTGTGGCCCTAGGTCAGACCTGGGTCCTACCTCCCCTACTATTTAAGCCGGCTAAAATTCCTAAAATAAAACTGATCCCTCTTCAGCCTATACCCTAGGGCCTTCACAACTACTCAGGATCCCTGAGATAATACTTCTGACCTCTGGCCTACAACCACCCAGATCAGTACTGGCCTCCAGTATTTTAACCAGTTATTTCATATTGTATTATATGAGTCGTCATTTCTCACTTCATCCTTGGAGCCTGTTAATATGAGAAATTGCCTTGATACAATGATAGTATCTGATATACTGTACCCAATAGACAACCCCCGGGGATCTCAAATTAGAAAAGCTCACAGACCAAATTAAAATGTTTGAGTTACATGTTTCATTAAATCAATTTAAAAACAATTTTTATTTTATTTTTTTACATAATTCTATTGAGAAACAAATAGCAATGAGACAGCTTCAAATCAAATTGGTAGGACAGTTTCAACAATCAACATACTGCACACTCTCTTCCTAGTGGTTATTTGCTGCACAAGATGCAGACATGACATCCTATTTACAAACACCACTAGAACAAATCCCTCTATTCATTAAGAGAATGTAACTATATATCTATCCCAACTACCCTGAACACACAGATATAAAATGGACATTCATCTGTATCCCCCCTTTTGTCCAGCTCCGTCATTTGACTATTATAGGTGTGTTAACTCAGCAAAACACTCCAAAAGAGTTCAGTAGTCCACAACAGTATTGGGTCTTCCGCTTGACTGGCAATGTCAGAAATCGTTGACCTGAGTCCTCCACAGCTCAACATAACACGATAGCTTTACTTCTTACACCTAGCCCCTATACTCTTCTGCTGGATGGCTAAGACCAAGACCAAACAAGACCCATGCAACAAGAGTTGTAGCTTTTGGATCTGATAAGGTCAGTCAAATACTCCCAGGATTTATCCTGAGATCCCGTACCTCAGATTGTAGATCTTTTGTCAGTGTCACCCTGTGGATGAGTCACAGCCATTGCCTGGCCAGTGTGCTCTCTGTGAAAGCCTGAGAGAATGCCTTCTCTCCATGTGACTCTTCCCAGGCACACTCCACATCATTGATCACCCTCCTCTTTGGCCCCACAATCTCTTTGATCAGAAAACCTGGGACATTACTGAGTTACGTGACGTTACAGCATAAGTTCTCATATGTCCCGAGTCTTAATTGACCTTGGAAGGCTAGGGCCAAAATGCTGGCTTTCCCTGCAGCCTGCCCTTTTCTCTAATTTTGGTCTGCAAACTTAGGTTGTCAACCCTCCAGTAAAAACAATTTTTAATTTTTATTTTTTCGGAACCGGGGATTGAACTCAGACCCTTGCGCTTGCCAGGGAAGCGCTTATTCTACTGAGCCATCTCCCCGGCCCCTAAAAACAATTTTTTAAAGCAAGGAAAAAAGTGTAAGTTAGCACACTTAGGACAGGAGAAGAATGGTGTGTCCTGACTGCATGTTGGGTGGTGAGACCTTGCCTCTTTCTCCATCTCTGTTGCACTGATCCCATATAAAGACCAAAGTTAAGTTTTGAGCAAGAGCATCATCCAGACTGCAGGATGCTCAGAGCCATAGTGGCCCCACTGCCCTCAGTTGCATTCCACCAATTCGTCTCCATAGTGATGGGTTTGTTTTGTGTTTAGTGGAGCAATGATGTGTGTCACCCATTGGCGGCCAATTTAGGTATAATGTAGCTGAAGTGGTAGGATACTTTAGGCATTGGTCTTCCTGTCCCTTTGCTTGTAATAATCTTGTTTGTTCTATCATTTATTCTACTTATTTCATGTATCTTTAGCATACCTAGCAAATCACTGATGTTACTGTTTAATGATATAAATTCTGCCTATGTCAACAGCTGCTGGATTGCTTGGGATCAGTACTTTATACACTGAATTTTGTTAATTTCTCCTAAGTGCCCAAACGGCATAAGCCCTGTATAGGTTTAGCACACCTTACACTTTTGTTTCATCAGGCTAATTTTCATGACCCTGAGAGGTCAATCAATAGAGAAAATCACAGCTAGTTCTTTGAAAAAATTAGTGAAAATCAGAAATGCTAGACTGATCAGGAAAAGCAGATTTTCAAATGTCCTTTTATTGTGGGCTTTAGTACAGTACATAAACATTTAAATGATAGTGAATGATAGTTGTCAACAAATTTGACAATGTAGGCATTGTAATAAAGGAGAAAAATCATATAATCTCTGATACAGAGTAAGGTTTTCCAAAACTTGGTGTTCACAGTATAAATTATTAGAAAAGTAGTAACAAAGGTGATACCTTGGAAAAACTTAGTCCAGGCCAGGGGGATAGCTTGGCAGTCTAAGTGCCTACCTGGCAAGTACAAGGACCTGGGTTCAATCCCTGGCACTGCATGCTGAACCAGCCACTAAAACCGGGTGTGGTAGTACATGCCTGTAATCCCAGTTCTGGGGAGGCTGAGACAGGAGGATCACTATGAGTCTGACCTGCATAGAAGGACCCTGTACCAAATAATAAAAAAAGATTAAAAAGAAACTTAGTCCAATTAGTGGTGCTGGAGGAAACTTTCCTCTGTGGCTGGGAATGAGGTAAGGATTTTGCTATGCTCAGGTCTGCTCTGCATCAGGCTGAGTGTAGGAAGGTTTGTTGACCACGCAAGAAAAGGGAAGGGAAGAATGGCTGGTGATGAACAAACCAAACTTTGCATCTCTGCAGGTAGCACATACATAGAAAATCTACTATAGACTAATTATTGGAAGTTGCAAGTGAATTTAGCGATATTGTTTTGCCTTATATCAGCAAAAACCAGAACAACTAGATGCCATTAATTGAACTGGGAGAGCAGAAGGAAAGAAATGATGGGAGCTGTATAATGGTGATCTTTGACAGGAAGTGAAATTTGGGTGAAGTGGAATGGGATTGAAAGATGCAGGGAGAAACTGCCTTGAGGCTTTGTTCAAGGAGGAGAAGACCCAGAAGAGCCAAAAGCTACAGCTGTGAAAAAGGGTGAATCAATAAATGAATAAATGTGTAAGGAGGGCTGCAGAGACAGCTCAGTGGAAGAAGCACCTGACTGGCATATGTACGGTCCTGAGTTCGATTCCTAGCACCTCAAAAAAAAGTGTAAGGAAAGGAGTTGATGACAACTGAGTGGTAGGGTAAAAAGGCCACTGAAGGAGAAAATGTCCCAGAAAGGCTCATTACAGCTGAAGGATGCAGTGTTCAGACCCAAGGACATGGGAGGGAGGCAGGAATTGTCCTCAAACCAGAGGATTGGGGAAACCTGTGTAGATGCCCCTTCACAGGGGGGTGGCATCCATGTGCTGTGACCATCAGAGGCCCACATCCTTTAAGGAAGACATCATGGCAACAAAGTTGACCTGTGCACCAGCCCCAGTCTTTCTAGTGTTCATTCCCATGTGCAACTTGAGACTTGCCTTCTTACCATCAAAGGCTCTTCTTTCCCTGGTTGGGAAACTTGACTCCCTGTAAGAGGACAGAATTACTGGCCAGCTGTGTAGGCTTGGGGGCCTCTCATAGCTGAGACTGGGATAGCACAGCACAGTCACCCATTTACATGTTGGCTGCGCCTGGCTATACTGCTGGGACAATGAGCATAAATGCCTTCCTGTGGCATCTTACACCCCTGAGCACTGCCAGCACTTTGCAGGTGAGAGATTCTCATAGGCCTTTTCCTCCGCACCTGTCCTGACTGCAGTGGGTGGCTCCATAACATGTAGGGATGAGGGGCACTGCAGGATGTGACTGAGGGCATGGCCTAGGAGGCATGGCAGCACCTGGACCCTGCTGAACAGAGTGTAATGTGCCATGAGGACTCAGCCATCTGGTTGCATGCCAAGGGAGGGCTACCCAGGAGTGTGGAATTTCTGATTACTGTGGTTAGGTTTGGGATGCCACCTTCCTTCCTCATCCTCTGGTACCACTGATCCTATAACACAGGAGATGGCACCACCTGAAGTGACAGAAACACTTCCTCAAAAAAAGTCATGTGCTGAGATTGCTGAGATCAATAGGATGAGTCTTCTCTTTCTGAAATTGTAAGGAAGGAAACCAACTGGGTACTAGTTTTGCTATCACACCTCAACCTTGGCAAAAGTTAATGGCCATGATGTGTGGTGCTCACTTAAGGTGAAAAAAGCATTAAATTGTAAGGTTCAGCACTTTCTGTGGTTTTAAGCATCCACTGGCAAGCTTGGGCTTAAGGCACAGGAACATCTGATAGCCAGTGAGGGCTGCCTTCCTGGTTTGCAGATGACCTTTTCCTGTTGTGTCTTTAATTGATTGAGAGAACTAGCTCTAGTCTCATAATAAAGTCAGTATAATACCATTGTGAGGCTCCATCATCATGAACTAGTCCTACTAACATCAAGTGAGGGTTAAGATTCCCAGCCCCCAGCCGAGTGTGGTGGCACATGCCTGTAATCCCAACACTTGGGAGGGGGAGGCAGGATGATTACCTGGATTTTGAGATCAGCCTGGGCTATATAGTGAGCTCAAGGCCAGCCTGAACTACATCGTGAGACTTTGTCTCAGAAAACCTAAATAAATACATAAATCCCAGCCCCAATCAATTAGGGGTTAAATTAGTGGGGACATAAGCATGCTGTCCACAAAAATACTCAGGTACTTTTTTCTATACCTTTTGGTTTGTTCAAAATACTTCACAATATTGAAAAATAATTTCAAAAGTAATTAGGCATATACTAACAAAATCTTAAGAAATAGGCATAAGATTTGAAGGAAAAATATTAAGCAGTCACATGATATATTTTTTCAAATGATATATTAATAAAAGGTAGCAAAGGACATGATGGTAACATGTTTCTATACCCAACAACATGGCTTTAGAATCTACAGGTGTTAAAAAATAAACAATGGTGGGGCTGGGGAGATGGCTCAGTAGAATTAGCACTTGCCTCATAAGCGTAAGGGCCTGAGTTCAATCCCCGGTTCTGCAAAAAATAAATAAATAAATAAATAAATAAATAAATAAATAAAATTGTTTAAAAAATTAAATAAACAATGGTGATGAATCTTCAATTACAGAGAGATATCAATCAGCATCTCTTAGAGCAGTGATGAACCAGTGGTGAAAATTTTAGAGCTTTCAGTCATACAAACAACCTACTTTGGCACATGTGCCATAGGCTTACCACTAATGTCTTAGAACAAACAGACAAAATTAATGACTTACTTGAATAACACAATTACTAAGCTTGTTGTATGTATGATACATGGGTATAGGAGTACACAGACCTTTTTATAAATCCATTGGTGAATACACAGGAGAAATATTTAAAGATACAGATGTTGCCTAGTGTGAAGGCCCAGGTTTCAGTCCCCTGTTTTTTAAAGTCATTTTATTTATTTATTTTAAACATTTATTTATTTATTTATTTATTTATTTATAGAGACAGAGACAGAGAGAGAGAGACAGAGAGA
>NDGM011175505.1:0-10262 GCA_002564305.1 Octomys mimax | reverse complement strand
ACACACACACACACACACAAAAAAAAAATAAATAAATAAATAAAATAAAAAAAATAAAAAGATTATTAAAAAATGGAAATGAGAAAAAACAAACTAAACCTTAAAGCTGTCAGAAGATAATACACAGATAGTAAATATTAGATGAGAAAATGAAGTTATAGAATAGAAAAAGAAGAAAGAAAAGTCAAATGTTGTTTCTTTAGAAAGATTAAGAAACTGATAAATTATCAGCCAGATGGATTAAGAAAAACAGATTCAAATTACTAAGATCAGAAGTGGAAGTGAGGATATTACTACCAATTCTATAGAAACAGGATTCTATTAGAACAGTTATATGGCAACAAGGTGGATAGTTTCAATGATGTGGACAATTTCCTAAAAGATTCAAAACTAACCAAGACAAAATTATGAAGAAATAAAAAAAATGTAAGTATAATTACAACTAGTAAGGATATTCACTCAATAACCAGAAAGTTCATGGCAAAAACAAAAGCTAATCCTGATGATTTTACTGGTAAATTCTACCAAACATTTAAAGAACACCTAACAACAATTCTCAAACTATCCTCAAAAAGTTTGAAGAAGAAGGAGGAGAAGGAGGAGGAAGAGGAAGAGGAGGAGGAGGGCAGGTGAGATAGCTCAGTGGACTAAGCGCTTGCTTAGGCAAGCACAGGGACCAAGGTTTGATCCCTGGCACCACATGCCATGCCAGCCCTGCTCCAGGTGGAGTCTGGGTATGGAGGTGCATGCCTCTAATCCCAGCACTAGAGAGGCAGAAAACAGGAGGATCAGTAGGAGTCTGAGCTGCATAGTGAGAGCCTGCAAAAAAACAAAAGCAACTTCTAATTCATTCTATGAAGCTGGCCAAACACTCATAGCAAAGGCTGTCAAAGACATGAAAAGAAAAAAACTACAGGAAAATATCATTTATGAACATTTATGCAAAAACCTCAACACAATACTAGGAAGCCAAATTGAGCAGCATTTTAAGAGTATTATGTATTACATCCAAGTAGAATTTATTTACTTATTTAGTTTGCGGGGAGGTAGGAACTAGGAATGAAACTCAGGACCTTGTGCTTGCCAGGCAGGAGCTGTGTCCACTGAGCTATACCCCAACCCAGAATTTATTCTTATAATACAAGGATGGTTCAACATATGAAAATTGATCAATGTAATATGCCACTTTCATAAAGGGGAAGAAGTATACCATCTCAATGCAGAAAAAGTTTTAACAAAAAAACTTTTTAACAGAACTCAGCATCTTCTCATGAACACTCAATAAACTAAGATTAGAAGAAAATTAGTTCAACATACATGAAAACCACACAGAGAACATCATATTACATGTTCAAATACTGAAATCTTTCTATCTATGGTGAGAAAGAAGGTACAGATTCCTACTTCAATTTTACTCAATACAATGTTAAAATATGAAAATTTCTAGCCAGAGCAATTAGGCAAAGGAAAGAAAAAAAATCCAAATTAGAAAGGAAGTAGTAGAATGAGCTAGTAAAATTATCCCTGTGCACAGATGCTACAGTCTTAAAAAACTATGTTGAAAACCATAAAGACATCAACCCCCAAAATATTTTAACTAATAAATAAATTTAGCAAGATAGCTGTATGCAAAGTCTATATATATACATTTCATTTCTATCTACTAACAAAGAACAACCTGAAAAGGAAATTATGAAAACAGTTTCATCTATAATACCATCAAAAAGGAATAAATTACTTAGGAATTAACAACTAAGTTGGTGGAAGACAGGTACAATAAAAACTGCAAATCAGGTTGGGCTGGGACGAAGCTCAGCTTACGATGCTAAGCCCTTAGATTCAATTCCTAGCACCCCAAAACAGACAAATAAGCAAAACTATAAAGCACTGTTGAAAGAAATTACAGATGTAAATTAATTAGCATATCCCATTGTCCATGGAGTGGGTATTATTGTTGAGATGGTAGTCCTGCCGCAGGCAATCTATAGACTCAGTGATATTCCTGTGAAAATCCTAAAGGCATCCAAATTCCTATCAACATCCCAATAATATTTTATACACAAATAGGAAAAATACCCTAAAATTCATATAGAATTTCAATAGCCCCAAATATACAAACCAATCTAAGCAATATCTTAGAGGACTCACATTTCCTGATGTGAAAGCTTTCTATAAAGTTATAGTAATCAAAACAGTGTGGGGTTGGCATTAAAACAAATGAAGAGCCTAGAAATCTCTGGAATGGTGCGCACCTGTGATCCTAGCGCGCTGAGAAGCTAAGGCAGGAGGATTTCAAGTGGAACCCCACCCTGCGAAACTTAGAAACGTAGTGATCCTGTTTCAAAATAAAAAAATAGAAAGGGCTGAGGATACAACAGTATGCAAAATCCCTGGGTTCAATCTAAAAAAATGAGAGAGAGAGAGAGAGAGAGAGAGAGAGAAACAAAAACTCTTGCTTATGTGGTAAAAATGACTTTGACAATGATCCAAGTCAAATTAATGGCCAAAGAACAGTCTTTTAAGCAAATGGTGCTGAGAAAACTGGATATCCACATGGAAAAGAAAGAACTCGGACTCTTACTTAACACCCTATAAAAATTCATTCAAAAGGATCAAAGACCTAAATATAAAACATACAGCTATAAAAGTTTTAGGAGAAAACCCAAGGTAAAAGTGTGTGGTGCTACTTTAGGCAATGATTTCTTGGGCATAACTCCAAAGGTGCAGGTAACCAATGAGAAAAACAAAGTAGACTTCATAAAGATGAATCCACAGGCAGTATCAACAGAGTGAAAAGGCACCACACAGAATAAGAAAAAAATTATAAAATCATATATCTGAAAAGGGTCCTATCCAGAATACATAGAAAACCAGTAAAACTCAGCAACAACAACAAAAAATGGGTCACCAGCTCAGGAATAGGCAAAGGATGAGAACAGACTTTCTCAAAAGAAGATAAGTGGCCATTAAGCACTTGAAAAGATTCTTAGCATCACAAATCATCCAAGAAATGCAAATCAGAACTACAGTGAGACACCACGGCACACTCCAGGACAGCTCCTATCGAAGCAGAAAATCTATGTGAGTGTGCTCGGGTGAGGCACACGCTTATAATCCAGTATTTAAAGGCTGGGGCAAGGGTGTCCCTGAGCTTGAGGCCAGCTTAGGCAACACTGGAGACACTTTCTCAAAACAAGCGAAAAACAGGTTATGTGTTGGTGAGATATGAAAGCAGAACTTGGTGCATTTTGGTATAAATGTTAAGACCATATGTCCGCTATGGAAAACATCACTGTTCTTCAAAAATTTAAAAATAGAACCATTATGTAATTCAGCAATTTCACTATTGGGTACATGCCTAAAGGAATTGAAGGTTAAGTCTCAAAGCGCAGTCTTAAACATGTACATTCTTGTTTGTAGCAGCAATATTCACACCAGCTAAAACATGAAAACAACCCACACACACCCTGGTGGGTAAGAGGATGAGCAGTCATGAACATCCAATGCTGTATTACTAATCCTTGAAGAGGAAGGATGTTCTGGCCTATGCCGCAGCATGGATGAACCTTGAGGATATTATGCTAAGAGAAATAATCCAGTCACAGAAGGAACAATCCATCTCCATAGGGGCTCAGAGTACTCAAGGCCACTTGGAGAGAAAGCAGAATAGTTGCTGCCAGGCACTGGGGGAGGAAAGATTGGGAAGTGATTGTTTAATAGGTACAGAGTTGCCCTGTTAAAAGATGGAAAGAAATAATGTCTATCATCAAGACATCAAATAATAGCAAACACTGGCCAGGCTTCTGGGGTGGGGGAAGGAACTCTTCTGCACTGTTAATGAGAATGTAAACTAGTACAATTGCTATGGAAATTCTTCCCAAAACTAAGACTACAAATTCTGTTTGACCCAGGTGTGCCCCTTCTAGGCATCCTTCTGAGAGAGTTAAAGACATTGTATTATAGTGGCACATGCATGCTCACATTTATAGCGTGAAATTCATAATAGCTAAATCCTGGAGGTCACCCACATGTCCATCAACAGATGAATGGATGGAGCAAATGCGGTGTTTAGACGTAATGGAGGACTGCTGTTCGGTAACGGTGCGTAGGACAGTGAGAGCACCTCAGGACCGTCGTGTTGATGGAAGCAAATCAGACACTCGGGCTTAATGATCATATGTTTCACTTAAATGAGAAGCCCAAAGAACAAATAAAGAGCAAAATAAAATATAGGTGAGGGAGGAGGGGAGGTAGATCTTTCTCAAATACGAAGGGAATCTAGAAACTGGGAGGAAAAGATAAAAAAAAAATTTTAAAAACATTTTAAAAATAATGAAATTGAGGGAAGATGAAAAAAAGAATTAAGGTGTGTTACTTATGTGCACCATGTCCACATGAGGAATGAAAACACTACGGGTGCAAATATGCACTTTAAAAAAGACAAGATGAAAGGTGCTGTGAAGACAAATGGTGGTGATTGTCATGCGGCGTTATAAGTGTACGCAACACCAGCGAACTGAATACTTTGAAGTGGCTAAGGTGGTAGACGTGTGTATTTTACAGTTAAAAAATGGAATAAAAACTTTAAAAAATACTTATTGTTAAAAAAAAAACAACTCACCCCACAACCACCACCACCATCAGAAAACCCTTAGTGAGTTGGGTTCACAGAGCTGTGGGAACATTTTTAAGCCATCAATTCCTTTTTTATCCCATGCTAAGCCCCTCCGGGGGAGCCCAAACACTAATAAAGCTTTGTAGTGCTGTTACTTTGTGGATTGTGAGACTAGGGATTTGTACCTGAGTTCTGATAATCTCTTCAAAACATTCCTGCTGACCAGGAGTGCCCCTGTGGCTGTGGAATAAGCCATTTCACCTTTCAGGTACATGTTGATCAAATATTGAGACGCGCTGAAGGCTGCTACACTTAGCTTAGGGCAAAGGGGTACCTCAGAGGGTGTCTAATCCAGGCTGTGTGGGCTAGAAAAATATCAGCCTCTTCAGCCTCAGGTTCTCTTTCTATAAAATATAGAGTAAGATACTCCAAAGAGCATTAAATGAAACAGACCCAGCATAGAGTGAGAACTGCCGTGGTGGGCACCCCTTGCTTCTACTTTGAAGAAATTGCTCATGTCTTGAAGGGAAAATTCTAGAAAGTTCACCCTTTACTTTCAGCACCACACCTGCCATGCAATCTTTTGCTCTCAGTCCCTCTTCAATTTGAGTAGACTGCAGAAGTGATTCTAGACTCCCGCTGCCTCAATCAAATAGGACTGTGTAAATTGTCAGGGTTGTGTAACCCTGTTAAACTAAGAAATATTCTCTCTTGCAAATGATCTTCAGCCTCGAACACACCAAAAACAACATTGGGTGTCATTTTAACTTTTTCCGACTTGGTGAACACCAAAGCCAGTGGTGACAGCCATCACCTGAGAGGTGAGGTGCACGCCGACTTACCTGGCTTGTCCAGCGCCTCAGTCTTTGCTCCCGTGGCCCTATTCTGTAGCAAAGCGCCCACGGCACTAGTGACCGTTGGTTCTTTCTTAGGGCTTGCCTGAGCCCTACCCTACAGGGAGACAGACAAAGCACTGTACTGTAACCTCAGGAGCCAACGGGTTAACTGACACTTGGCCAGTGGATTAGTGTCATCCGCACGGACAGGGGCAGACATACACCCTGCACCTCAGTTCACCTGGGTCCCATCCCTTCACCCCACCCCCATGGGTTGCTCAAAGCCGTACATACTTGAATTTTGGAGTTTTAATCCCAAAATCAAGCCTTCGGAATTGGTGTGTTGTATGTTTACCTTATAAAACTAGCTCAGTGGAGACATTAGAAATCACTTTATGTCAATAAAGGTTGTGAAACATTTTATTTTACTTTTTTTAATTGCACCTTAAGATGAGTTTGTTTTCTACCAAGAACAGAGAAGAAAAGCTGACTGGCTGGCAGCAAATGTTGTAAGCGTGGAATTCCCAAGTCCTCGGGTTATCTCAATCCTCCCAGAGCAGCGGCAGTGTGGTGGATTAGCCTGGGAGGCTTGCGCTGAGTGCCTTTCATCTTGCTGCAAGCCCCTCTGGCCGCACCCAAGCTACAGGGTGAGATAACCTGTTATTCTGCGTGAGAATTCCTGCCTGGAAAAGGGGCACTGTGAGATTACAGCAGGCAGCTCATCCCCATCCAAAACTGGCTATTTTTTAGGGGTCCCTATTGGGCTCTTTGGGTTAAAGATATGACACACTTGTAAAGTTGATATGTTCAAATGAAAACACATTTAACAGCCCTTCAAGACCGAAGCGCACCCCCCCCCCCCCGCTGCTCCAGTTCTGAGTGAGCATCACTATTAATCAAGGCCCACAAGCAGAGATGAGGAGCGCCTTGACCATGGGTGACAGAACTCAGAAAGCAAGCAAGTTCTCCTCTATGCTCCCAGGCTCTGTTTAGCGCTGGAAAGCAAGGAGAGGAACAGTGCCAGCTCGCCCTCTTTCGGCCTAACAAACATTGCTGTCTGCTGCTTCTGTGTGCCTGCTGTGGCCGCAGGAATTGTGGACAGAGGAGCCACTTGCAGAAATTTTGGTTCACTAAAGGGAAGTTACACTTACGAAGCACTTCCAAAATCAGGTTGAATTCAAGCCTCTTAGCAGCAATCACTTCTCCCATCAATTATTCCATGTTCTTCCCCACACTCATTAGTGCTCTAACTCCCCTGCTGCAATCTAAACCAGCTGACCACTTTGCATGTACTGCCCTTCCAGCCTACAAATTGCAGAAGTGAGTTCATTTTGAATCCTACAGTGAAAATATTCCCTTGCCTTTGAAGATGCTCAGGAATTCCCCTCCACAGCTCTCCTTGTGTCAACTAACCTACTGCATCCTGGGCTGTTTCTAAGTCTCTGATGACCAGTCCCTAGCATGGATGGTCTGATACATGGCAGATAGGCAGTAATTCCCTATTTTAGGGAAGGAGGGAGGGAGAGAGAGAGAGAGATTGAAATCCATCGACTTTAGGATACGCTTATGATGGAAAAGTCCTACCCTATCAGTGGACTTAGCGAAGGATTTCTAAACAAGCTGAATGATCAAAGTATCCAGGACCAATTTAATACTTTTCTTGGTGTCTGAGCCATGCTTATGACACTATACTATGAGTTATATCCCTGAGATTCTGCTGTCTATGGAGCTGTTTGCTGACCCCAGTCCTCTGTGCCTGCAAACCTATTGTTATCCGCTCAGGTAGGCATTTTACTTACGAGCATCCATTTGTAACAGTGGCTTTCATTCATCTGCATGCCCCTTTAACTTGCAGACTCTGTGGCTTTGAAAAGCCCGAAGACCCCAGCCTCATAGGTGAGAACGCGTGGTCTGTAGGGCATCTTCCTAGTGGCCCCCCTTCCAGGCCATGGCACTCAAAGTCCCACCTTTTCTCTGGATGGTTTAGTCTGATGATTAGCATTGGCTAAGCAGGGTTTCTCATAACATCACAGAAGTACTTTGCGTATATCACAGCCTTAAACGTTAAAACACTGATTTTTTTTTTTTAGACACCCAAATCATCCTGCAAAGATGATTTCCAAAGAAGTGACAGTAGTCAGCTCTCTTGATCCTTTCCTTCTTAGGAGTACTAGTTGGGGAACCCTGGCAAATTCTCCCTGCTTTCCCCAGGTAAGCCAGGACACAAAGCCCACACCTGGATATTTACCTGAGCTCTGGATGCCAATTTAGCTGCAGTCTGAGCTGGATCAAAGACTCGACGAGAAGATTGATCTTTGCAGAAATTAATATGCCGACCAGCTGCGGTTTCATTAAATCTCCTCATGCAATATGGGCATTGGATATAATCTAATGTAAAGATAACAACAGAGAGCAAATCAACAATTCAGGGGGCTGGGGAGACAGCTTAGTGGTCAAAGCACCTGCCTGGCAAGTGCAAGGACCCAGGTTTGATCCCCAGTACAGCATGCTGTGTAGGTCCTGGAACCCCAGGTGCTGAAACTGGGCGTGGTGGTGCACGCCTGTAATCCCAGTGCTGAGGAAGCTGAGACAGGACGATCACTATAGCAAGACCCTGTAACAAAAAAAATAAAGATCCAAAAAAAAAATTCAGAAACAAATATGAAATGGACTCTGTGAGATGAGCGGAATAGGAACTATGTTCTAGCATGAAAGAACTAAGTCCCAAACTCTGGCTTGGGGCAGAGTATTGACACAGAGCTGAAGCCAAGCAAGGACCAATGTACAGAGTGTGGCAGGAAGAGTGTCACTCTGTAAGCACTCATTTCTCTCTCTCTCTCTCTCTCTCTCTCTCTCTCTCTCGGAACCAGGGATTAGACTCCGGCCCTTTCAGTCACGAGAGCGCCCATAAAACATGTGTGTGGCATTTTTCCTTGGAGCGTAGATCCATTACACTAAGGACCGTCCCAATGTAATGGATTAGTTATTAGATCCTCATGTAAAGAAAGCAGCCCACAAGTGGGGGCGTGTTAGCACTGAGGGTGAGGAAGGGCACCAAAAATCCAAAGGGAAGCATAGGCCACGATCCTGGCTGGGACAGGAGGTTGCGTGGAAGTTGTTGCATCACAGAGGGAGGTAATATTTCATTTCAAAGCATGGTCTGGGGGTGAGATTAGAAGGCGATGTCACTATATCACTAGTGGAAATAGTGCTTTTGCAGCAGCTAGATTTGTCTCAGTTTGCTAGGTGAGGAGGCCAATGATGTGTTCTGGAGAGTAAGAGGATAAAAGATGTGAGAGGTCAAATAATCAGAGAAGGAACCAAAGAGGGGTGACAGGAAGATGGCCACAGACTCCGCTTCAGTTTCATGATGCTAATTCCAGGCAGCTCCTATTGGTCCCCGAAGCCCTCTGGGGTTCTGCAGAATACTTTTGCGGCTCAATGTTTCTTTCATTTGCAATGAGCAGATGTGACTGGCTAGCCAGAGAATCGGGAAGTGAGAAAGATGCAGGTCTTCTTGCAATGCAGAGCTGCTTGACGCAAAGCTCAACCAGAGCCTCCCTCCTGTCTGAAGCAGGCAGGGGTGGAATTTGCTGTTTGGACAACTTTAAAGGATAACAAAGGGGATATGAGAGACACAACAGAACCTTTCTCCCAAGGTTCCGAGACTACACCAACATTAAACAGGAGAGAAATGCAGTCAAAATTCCTACATTCTGCAGCAGTTTGGAGCATTTTCTATCTGAACAAGTCATGTCCTACTATTGCTCACCCGTTATTTCCCATTCTGGAAGGCAGCACTTGCTGATCAAAACTTCCTGGGCTGGGCCGTATAAGTGCCTGCCTGGCAAGTGCAGGGTCCCGAGTTTGATCCCCTGTACTGCATGCTGTGCCAGCCCCAGAACCCTGGGTGCACCATGCTGGCTGTGAAACTGGGAGTGATCACACAGACCTGTAATCCCGGCACTAGGGAGGCTGAGACAGGAGGATCACTACGAGTCCAAACTGCATAGTGAGACCTTGTATCAATAATAATAATAACAATAAACAACAACACCAACTTCCTGAACACCTAACTGGTGGCAGGCAGTTTCATAGATGGCACCACCATGCCTATCCAGGCAAGGAGTGAGCATTCCTGCACAGAAACAGGACAAAACATCCTACCATGAACAGTGTCTTCAAAGTAAACCAGCCAGACAAGACAGTATTGCGAAAAGATTCAGAGCACAGGGTCCAGAGCCTGTCTGACTGGTTTGCTTGTGAACCTGCAAGTGACTCAACCTGCTCAAGCCTGTTTTCTCAGAATCACTCATGTAATCTGTCTCACTGGGCTGCTGCTAAAGTGAACTATGATCATCCGCATGACAGCTAGTAGGAGGGGTGGGACACGCTCAGTGTTTCATAAATGCTAGCTAGCTCTGGTGCGGCAAGGTTGTGCTTCCAATAACAAACAAGGCTGCCACTGGTTTGGAAAACACCAACACTGGAAGTGCTGTGATAGTTCAGAACTCATTAGCAATACTACAGAAAAAGCATGACGAGCTTGGCGAGGTGACGAACAGGATGGTTCTTCTTCAGTTTTTATCAGCTAGAAAAGTCTCATCAGAAATATTACTGCCATGAACCTACTTGGATCAGGCAAAGACATTGACCGTAGCAATTCTGAGCTGCTTCTTCCACTATAGTCCCCCGTCGTCACCCTTCTACGTGTCTGGCATGACCTAATACCAAGGGAGCAACCAAAACAGTAGAATAAGCACTTGCCTGGCAAGCGCAAGGGCCTGAGTTCAATCCCTGGTTCCACAAAA
>NDGM011175473.1:0-16079 GCA_002564305.1 Octomys mimax | reverse complement strand
CTCCCTCCCTCCCTCTTTCTCTCCCTCTTTCTCTCCGTCTCCCCCTCCCTTCCTCCCTCCCTTCCTTTCTCATTTTCTCTCTCCTTCTCTCCTCTCTCTCTCTCTCTCACATATACATGTAATTGCTAAAACTGTTTACAGGTCTGACCAACAGGAGCTAGCTAAGAAGAAGTACTCTATCATGAGGCCACGTCTGGTAGATTTCAGATGAGGGAAAACCTTTTTTTTTTTTCTCCCGTGAATTTATTTTTGCTTCAAAGCTGTGCAAGACTGTGCCAGGTGGCTGCCTCTGTTCTCCCACAGATGGTGACCACAGGAATGTTTATCATGTGGCTGTTTGGGGGGCCACCTTGGCCCTGGCTGGTGGCAGTTCTAGAGGTGACCCAGGTACCCACAAGCCACCAGCCTATCACACAAATCAAAGTGAACACAGCCAAGACACAGCCACTGGCCTTAGAAAAATAATGACATTTGTGATAGTCATCTTATCTCCTTTTAAACTGCAGCGCCAGGCTGCCATAAAGAAATGAAACACCTGCGTTTGCCAGGGAGCAAATCCAACCACACAGGTCTTCCTCTCCAAGCCCTGCAGGTAATGCTGCATTACAACGTGGTAATTAAGCCCCAAGCCGAGGTCACTACTGCAACCGAAGCAGCCCGCTCTGAACAGTCCAAACAGTGACAGGCACTCATGCCTTGTGCTTACCTGTGGGGACAACTTCTTGGTTCGGAGCAGCACTTGTCACAAACTGACACTTCAGGGAGGTAGCAGGCCTCTAACTCCAGCCTTGGCAGTGGGAAGGTGGCAAACGAGGAGACGATTGGTCCTCTGGATCCCCCCAGTTTTCCACCACCCTGGGAGAGGAACATCAGGGTGACCCAGCTGCTACAATGACAGCATATCCCAGGGTCATGCCTCTCCTTCCACAGCCAGGGCCCAGCGCCCCAGGAGGGGAGGGGCTTGCCTGGCTTCCCTGGGGGCAAGGGGTGGAGGCAGAGGCCAGAGAGAGGTGTGGACCTCTAGGGTCCCCTAGTGTCCCTTAGTCCAAGGCAACATACAACCGGGGTTTTTCCTAGCACTCTAAACTTTTGGCGCACACTTTCCTCTTTTAAAAAAGGCATGTAAAACCAGGGGCGTGCAGGGGATCAGAGGTGACCCACCCGGCTTCCGATAGCACACCAGGGCTCTGGTCTGGCTTCCCCTGGAGGGCCTAGGGTCCCCCGGGAAACTTGAACGACTGGATGGTGCGCGTGGGACCCAACCCGGAGGGGACGCCTCGAGGTTCTTGCTGTTGCCACCCTACCTAGCCAAGCCCGTCCTCCTGAGGGTCCTGGGGTTTTCCCACAACGCGCGAGAGCGCTTCCCTCCAAGGTGGCCCGCCACTGGTGACACCAAGGAGCTCGCGGGTTTCCCCACCGGGCTGCAGCCACGGGGTGCACTGACCTCAGGCTCGGTTACCCTGAAGGGGAGCAGAGCTCCCAGGAAGCAGCCCCAGCGACAGTTGTGGACGCTGGATTCCAGACAGGTTCCCTGGCCAGGCGGGGACAGAGCAGGGCACTGCCTCGTGGGACCCTGACGCCCGCGCGAGTCCTCCGCGCGCGATCGCCCCGGGTGCCGGGCTCCGCTCCCAGGCCGCGCGCATGCGCTGCCCGCCCCTCCGAGTCCACCACCCTCTGGGTGTCGGGGCAGGGCCCGTCCGGCTCGGCCCGCGCGCCGGGACCTGGGGCGCCGTCCGTCCGCTCGTCCGCGGGTAGCGCGCCGAGGGAGGCGGCGCCGGGCAGGGTTCGCGGCCGCCTCCGCCCCGACGTGGGCTGCCGCGCCCGGGCTCCTGCCCAGCGCCGCCTTCGCCCCCGTGCCAGCCCCCACGCCACGCACCGCCCCCAGCCGGGCCCGCAGCACCGAGCCCGCCCCGGAAGCCCCGCCCCACCAGGGACACACCCCCGGACGGCGGCACGCGATTGGCTGGTGCGGGCGGGGGCGGGGCCGGGCTCTGGGCGCCACTACGCGGGCCCACTCGGAGCCCGAGAGTCGCGGCACGGGAGGGAAACTGAGGCTGGGGAGGCGAAGGCACTGCCCAAGGTCACCTGGTCGGCGGGCAAAGCGCCGCGAAGGGATGCACCCGACGGGCTGAGGGTCCAAGCGGGGCGGGCGCACGCGGATGTTCCGCTTGGCGATTGGGGTGTGACGAGCTGGTCGGGACCGCGGAGTTGCTGTCCGCTAGTCTCGGAGTGACGCGGGTGACTGAGCGGAGCCGAGGGGACCTGGCCACCAAGCTCCGAGGTGCAGAGCCGAGCGCAGAGTGGAGCGCACGCCTGGAGTGGCGGCCGGGACCCAAGCTGAAGGGCGACGAGGACGGACTGGGAGGTGCCAGCCCCGACCCTGCGCCCCGCCCCGAGACTGCCGCCCCTCTTGGGGCTCTGCTGATTTGGTGCCCGGCCAAGGCTGGGTCGCTGCCAGGGCGGCAGAAGGTCGGGGTCCAGCACGCAATTTGAGGCCAGAGACCACACTGCAAAGGCTCCCGGAGCGCCTGCTCACCTCGCCCCCACCCCAGCGCCCCGCGCTGAGTACAGCGAGCCACCAGGCCACACGGTGCCAGCGCAAGGGCCGCCCCTCCTCTGGGAACGAAATGTGTGCTATGCCAGCTCTCCTGGCTGTCCTCACGCTGCGCCTGCCACCGTGCTATTTGTGGTGAGGAGCGCGAGTTGGGAGGACCTATCCCGGGAAGGAAACTTCAAGCACGCGTCCCAGTTACGCTGGGAAGCTGGAGCCCAGGCCTTACTTGGCCCTTCACCGCTTGTCTTCCACTCTCCTTGCTAAACAACCCTGTAGCAGTGGCGAGCTCTGCCCCACCCTTCAGACACCCACATAGCCTTCCCATGGCCCAGTCGCAAGCCCAACTTTCATGGCGCTCAATGACTTGCCAGCTAGCATCGCCTGAAGTTTGCATTGAGTTTCAGAGTTTGCAGGGAATCTGTGGTGGATGGTGGTGCAAGGTGTCAAATAGCCAGGGAGGCTGACCTGAGGCTGCGCCCCTGAGGCTCGTATTCTGTAGTCCCCGCCCCAGGCCTGGTTCCTTGAGAGCCTGAGTTATGACAAGGCTTCCTTCCCAGGAAAACCTGGTTCAACCAGGCAGCTGGGAGAACCTGGCAGGAATCGTTCTGAACAGGACCCCAGCTGCAGACGGTGACAGAGCAATTCTCAGCAGACAGAAGATAATGTTCTTGGGTGCCTGATGCTCTTCCAGGTTTTAGGGAGAGAAAATTTATCTTTAACCACGTGTCAGGAAATGTCACTTTGGAACAAATATCCCCACCATGGATTAAAGGCAAAAGGGAGCTCAGGACTTTCCTCAAGGGGGATTTGGCAAGAGAGTGCTGTGTTGGCTCCCAGAGGATACTGGGTCTCTCTTGGGAAACCGCTTTCAGAGGAGAGAGGTGAAGAACCGTGTCACACCCCCAGCAAGGGAGAAACTATCACAAAGAGCGTCAGGGCTTCTCCAAGCGCCTCTCTGTCCCCTCCTTCAGTGTGAAGGGCCGTGGGCACCCACAGGAGCAGCAACCCCAGGCAGTAGAGATCTCTGACCCTTGGTGCTCTCAGAAATGCCTCTGAGTGACCCCTGGCTTTTCTCCTTGGCACTTCAGATGCAATTTTTTGGCACCTGTATTTTAGCTCCAAGTTTCTCACTGTCTCAGACCCCTTTCTGCATGTGGGGCAGGTGGAATTCCAGGACTCAAGCTCCAGACCTCGCACTGGCCGGGCATGGGCTGTGCTGCGAACCTGTATACTCCGGGCCCACCTTTCCACGTTTTGTGACCTTGAAGATGCTCTGAGCTGCTGCAAGGTAATTATTATCGTGTCCACATTACAGTAAGGAAACAGGCACAGAGAGCCAGGCCCCAGCCCCAAGCCACTGCTGCATACCGCTGTCTGCCAACACGGCCGGAGTAGGAGGCTGGGACATCCCAAGGAGAGCGGGGGCCCGCCGCTCTGTGCAGGCGGCAGATTAGATGAAAGAAGCAGGCACTGAGGATGGCACTGTACAGAGAGCTTGTGACACTGTCTACTGGCCCAGCCTCTGTCCATGGTGTCCTCTCCTGGGTCGGGGTCCATCCAGGCCCGGTGTCTGTTTCCGCAGGAACTATCCACAGCCTCCGAGGGTCACTGGTTGCCCTTCACTGGCTTCCTATTGCTGGAGTTTGTGTCCTGGGTGTCATCCACCGGCAGCAGCCTCTGAGCCCCTGGAAGCCTGCCCTAGTCAGGTGGTGGAAGGCCACGGGGCAGAGACAGGTCGTATTTGCTGACAGCAAACAAGGAGCTGCTGGTGCCCTGAGGTTGGACCCTACGTGGCCAACTAGCCATGAGCACGTGCCCCGCTGCTGCTCAAGAGCTGACATTGAAACCCCACTGATCCAGGGGACCAAGGCAGGAGACTCACAGCAGCCCCGGAAGGCAGCTGGCTCTGCCCTCGCCGTGCAGGTGGAAACCAAGGCTGGGATGATGACGGCACTCGGCCAGGGTCTCTAAGAGGCAGCAGGAACCTCTCAGAGTTCACACCCACTGTCCAAGGACCTGGGCCACTGCCTGGGCAGAGGCCAACTGCTGGCTCCATACTCCAGCTGCGCTGGCCCTGACTCTCCCAGGGGGCGGCAAGAGCAGGGTCCACAGCTTGGCAGGCGAGGGCCCAGCCTGCAGGGAGAGGATAGGATAAGATGGCCAGGATGAATCTGGGGCAATACTACCAAGACAGGGGCAGCATGGCTGTGTCCAGACAGGAAGTAATAAAGGGTGCTCTCGAGCAACGGCTGGCACTGGGATGGCTCCATGTGGGCCGGCAGGAGCTGCAGCCTCTGCAGTTCCAGAGCTTGCTGCTGCCTGGGACACACTGTCCTTTGATGATTAACCTGTCTTGGCCAAAGTTTGCAGACACCTTGCTCTCCGTGGGCCCAGGGTCTACCCCCGGGGTTCTCAGCAGGCCATCTGCTTGCCCTCTCCCCTCCCTGAAGACAGAAGCCTCCCCGTGGCATTCATGCCCCCGTCCCCACTTGGCTCAGGGTGTGGAGGCCGCGTCATTTGTGTCTTGTGCCCAGTCCCACGCACACACCTGGAGCTCCTGGCCCGGTGTCATCTGCCAGGAGCCACAGGAGTCTTGCTGCCAAGCACAATATTCTGGTGGATTCTGTCCCTAAAGAGGCTCTTCTGCACGGAGATGACCCAGGTGGGGGCCATCCAGGTGGGGGGCAGTGGCCCCCAAGCCCATAGAACGAACACCCTCCTTCCCACAGATGCCCTCCCTGTGAACTCACTTACCTGTGGTAAACTGCAGTCTGACCCTGTGAAATGGAAACTCCAGAATAAATGACTCGTGTATTTGATATTACTTTTATTGCAGTATACAAAAATAATATAGAGTCTTACCGAACCTCTTGGAGGCTAAGGCAGGAGGGTGGCAAGGGTGGGGTGTCATACTGAGGTTTTAGGCACCCATTGGGGATCTTGGGGTGGATTCCCATAGAAAACAGGGGTGGCTCTGTGTGCAAATATTGTTCATGTCACTATCTGCCCAAGATGCCCCACAAAATTAATCAGCAGAACCTGGGAGTCCAGTCTTTGGTCTACCTTTTAGATACTTTACAACCACAGGCATTAGACTTGGCTCTGATCTGAGCCCCTTGGTCTGCCAAGCAGGGCAGCGATGCCAACCTCCAGGGTCCTGGTGAAGGAGGAGGAGAAGGCTGAGAGGTGGGTCTTGCTCCTAACACGACGGCCACTGGTCCGAGGGCCAGGTCTGGGTACCTCTTCCAGGAGGCTCACCTGGCCCCACCCACCACTGCATGGAGCCCCCAGCTCCTGTTCCCCAGGTGGCTCCTATCCAGCTGAGCACCATCTCACCATGCTCAGGTCCTGTCCCGAGCATCACTGTGGAACACGAGCCTGGTGCTAGACCCTGCTCGCTCCTTTGTTCTCCATCCCAGGGCCATTTGCCCACATGGGAGGCCCCTGCCAATTCCTGGGCACTTTGACCTTCAGCCAGGTGCCTGTAGGGCTGGGTGGAGCAGGTGGGGTACCCGTGTTTCTGGGCTTGGGTCCTTGCTAAAGTGAAGAAGCTGACCAAGTGCGACAGCCCCTGAGAGGGACAAGGTGTGTTTGACAAAGTTTTCTGGTCAGTGGCAAAGTGGAAGAAAAAAAAAAAAAAAAGGCCACAGTGGAGAGTATTGTGGAAAGCAGCTGATTTAAAGAACTATAGCCAGGGACAGCAGCACACACCTGTTACCCCAGCACGCAGGAGGCTGAGGCAGGAGGACTGCTTCAAGTTTGAGGCCAGCCTGGGCTACAAAGTGAGTTCAAGGTCTGCCTGGACTACAGGGTGAAATCCTGTCTCAAAAAAAGAGAATCAATTAATAAAATTAAAAAGGGCCAGAGATGCAGCTCAATGTGAAGGCCTTAGGCTCAACCCCCAGGACGTGACAAAAGAAAGACAAGAGCAACGAATTGTCCCTCTCTTCCCTGAGACTCATTGTTTATCTGCTCTGTTTGCTGAAATGCTGCTTGTTGGCAGGAATTTCTCAGGCAAGGCAGCCATCAGCGCTGACAGGGACTGGCTTGCCTCTATGTGGCAGGGCCAAGACGACAGACCCGTGCACACCAGTCTGGAAACCCGTTGTTTTCCCGTCGTACTGGCACGTGAGCTGGAGGCCCCGGCAGCGCCCGCCCTGCCCGGGTGAGCCCACTGGCTGGTGAGCACCGGGTCTGCTGGCGTGAAGGCATCAGGCCCGGCTCTCTGCCCCAATATTTATTTCTCAGTCAACACCTCAGCTTGTGTTGAGACTTGCAAGGTAGAACATCAACTTCGGGGTGAGGGTAGATCTGATCTTGGAGGAGGCCAAGGGGCAGGGCGTGGGCGGTGGAGCCTCCGGAGTCGTGCTCGCCTGGCCTGGCACCCCTGGGCCCCTGCCCGGGTGTGCGCTCTGCCTGGGGTCCAAGGATGGGGAGGCGCCGCCTGAGGGGGGAGGAAGGCTCATTCTGCGGGGAGTGCAGAGGCCAGCGGTGCTTCTCTGGAAGCCGACAGTGACATCATGGGGGCAGACAGGCACACGGCACTGTGGGTGGAAGAGTGAGTTGATCAGACGTCTTGCAAAGCGTTAGTGCTGAGTCTGATTTTTAAAGAAAATCAAGAAATGACCTACTGATTAAAGTAGGAGGTAAGGGCTGAGCTGGCATTTTCCAAGGGTAACCCCATTTCCCCCCAGGGCCCCCCATTCTGCCTTTCCTTCACCAAACAAGGGGGGCTCTGGGCCTTCTGGGGTTGCCCAAACCTCGCTGCTCCTGTTCCCTGCCTCCTGAGGCTGGGGTGCTTTGGCCGCCGGCGCTTACCTCACCTGACTGTGTAGCTGCTGCCCCCGTGCCCTAGGACGCCACTCTGCTACCCTGACTTGGGCCCAGCCTTCCCAGCTCCAGGACCCTGGGCAAACTCTGCCTCCTGCTTGCCCACTCCTCCTTCTCCCAGAGCTCTGCCTGCCCAGTCTGACAAGGGACTCCACCTTCCCATGTTTGTGACAGAACCTGCAGAGCTCAAAGGAAGGTGCAGACCAGACCTGCTGCCCGGAATGGATCGCTGGCCTTAAACCCCGGCTGGCTGGGGCCGCAGCTGCTGACGTCCACAACAGACACGGGGCCTCTAGTCACAGGTATGGGAACTGGGTCTCCATCCAATGGGTGTGGGAACCCAGTGGCCTCTGAGCAGGCACAGGAGACTTTCCTGTCCACTATCCTCGCTGGCCCAGAGCCCAAAGAAGCAGGGGACAGTATCTTCAGAGGTGATCTCTGGGGACCACAAAGCCCTGCTGCCAACATGGCCAAAGCTGATGATGGCCTGGTCCTGATGAAGGTCTCAGTGTGGAGGTCCTCGACAGCATGCCGTGTGCTGCTGGGGACATGGCTTTCAGAGTGTTTCTGTGGAGAGTGCCTGCGGAAAGCCATCTGGACACGTGCGCCTGACTGTGCGCATCTGACCTTGTATCTGACTGTGTGCGCATCTGACTGGTGTGCCCTCATTCCTCCTGGCCCCCACACTGAGGTGGCACCAAGTCAGGAATCTCCCCCCCAGGCCTGGCAGCCCCTGCACACCTGTGCCTCCCTGGTGGCTGGACGAGCCTGGGACAGGATGCCTAGGACTTACAACCCCTCCCCATCCCCTGCAGGATTCCAGGGACCCAAGACGTCTGCACGGAGCTCTAGCTCCAACCCCTGCCCTTTTTATTTGGAGGCAAGGTGTTGCCGAGTCACTTGTGTGCTCAGGATGGGCTTGAATTTGGGATCCTCTTGCCTTAGCCTCACAGAACACTGGGATCGCGGGTGAGGTCACTACATCTTGCTCCACACTGCACTC
Source organism: Octomys mimax (assembly GCA_002564305.1). Lineage (NCBI taxonomy): Eukaryota > Metazoa > Chordata > Mammalia > Rodentia > Octodontidae > Octomys > Octomys mimax. The sequence goes on along the minus strand of NDGM011175473.1, from coordinate 7,692 downwards.
TCACCTCAGGGTGAGGCCCTTCTGGTCCCTGGATAATGATGGGGTGCGGGGATAACAGCATCCTGCCAGAGGCCTCGGGCCTTGACCTCTGTCTATTCACCGGCCCCTCCAAGGTCATAGAGCAGCAGCCGCAGATTGGCAAAGGCCCCAAGGCTCAGACACTGTTCTCCTTCCTCGGCACGTAGCCAGGTGGGCTACACCCTCACACTGTCTCCACATCTCCTTGGGCATAGGGAGCAGCAGCAGACCGAGAGGGGGCACAGGAAAGCACCCGTGGTGGAGGGCACTCCCCACCTTCGGCCCTACAGGCGACTACACCTCTGCCTGCTCCTTGGAAACTGAGGCCCAGTGCCCAGGAGCCCAGGACAGGTGCCTGGTGGCCCTGCTCAAGTGTCTTCATTTTTCCACTCCCTGCCAGCTTCTGTGACCTTGGATAGCCACAACTACCCCTCATCTCTTCTCAACTGTGATAGTGACATCAGTTGCCTAGTTAGCCAGGAAGCTATCCTTCACATCTCGAGCAGGCGGGTGGACACATGACCGTGCGGTGGAGCAGGTGGCACCCAGAGTCCCGGGCTCCATGCTATGAAAAAGCTCGCAGGGGCTGCCTGAGCCTGAATCCCCCTCCTGGCCCTGAGGAGCTCAGCTGCCCTGCTCGGCAGAACCTCCAGGCCTCTCGGTCAGCTCAAAGTCACCCTGGGCCTCCCTGAGGCCTTGCCTCCCAGCCCTGTCCCTGCTCCTCGCGGGTCCCTCCAAGCCACTGTTACACCTGCTGCCTAGGTCTGAAAACTGACCCATCCTGCTGGCCTAGGAGGAAAGTTTCCCACCCTGGGGCTGCTCTGGAGGTGACTGATACTTGGGACCCCTCTTTGCCAAAATCGGACCCTTGGGCTGAGGGAGTGAAGCCAGCCCAGCTCCTGGCCAGCTGTTCCGGTTCCCTTTGGGCTGGAGCCCAGGAGCTGGTGGGGAGGGGCTCAGGCAGACCCGAGGCACAGTTGGAGCTGTCAGCACTAGGCTTCCCTGAGGACAGGGCAGCTCGTCTTTTCTGTCCCGAGGGCAGGCTGGGCTGGGGTGGCCACTCCTCTCCATCAGCATTCCAAGTTGCAGCGGGGTGACCTTGGCCCACCGTCTCTGCTTCCTGTGCCTTCATTTCTGTCCCTGGAGGGCCGCAGTGGAGGTTGCTGTATCAGTCAGGGTTTTCCTAGAGCAAAAGATATAACACAGACGCATAGATGTATAAGACATCACAAGACTGGCTTATGAGGGGCAGCCACAGGGTCAGATGAGGAAGCGTGAGGAGGGCACCTGCACGCTGGAGACCGAAGGGTTCAGTCCGAGGTCCGGAGCTCACTGCAGCGTTCCCTGCAAGTCCGTGTCAGCAGCCCGATGGGTCTGCACCAGGAGGCTGGAAGACCCAAGGTAGAGGCCAAGAGTCTGCGCCAGAAGCCAGGAGACGACGTCCAAGCTGACGGCGAAGACTGGAGCTCCGCTGAAGAAATGGGGCCCTCCGTCCTTCCTCAGTTCCCCTTCGTAGCCCTTTAGTGACGAGCCGCCCTACTGTGGCTCCTCTACGCCCGAGGGTGTGGGATTGCTGAGCTGATTTAGTTAAGTATCTAAACTTCTCAAGTCCACACAGTGGACCAACCACTATGGCCACATTTCCTGACTTCTTCCCAGCTCTGACTCTCCTGCCTGCCCTGCCGCTCACGCTCTGTCCCTGACCACACCCCACCCACTGCAACCCGAAGGCCAGGGGATGGCGCTTTGGCCCAGGGTGGCCATGGCCATGTCCTCTTTTCCCTCCAGCGCTCCACTCCCATTCTATTGCTCTGCCCAGCTTTCCCTTCTACCAGGCATCTCTTCCCTGCGTCCATTTTCCCTTAAGATGTACCTTGGGCGCCTCTTCCTCCAGGAAGGCTTCTCCTCTCTCTTCCGGGTCGTGCTTCCTGATGACACCATATATTCATCTCTCTCTCTAGGCCAGGAGCTGCGGAGACCTGGGGTCTCACGAGATTCTTAGCGAGGGTAACAACAGGAATGATGGGATAGAAAAATCACTGGACTTTTGTGACAGCAACTGAAACAAAAGCAAAGGTCCAATGGGGGTACTGAAGTTACTGAGTAAGAGATGGGCAGTGGGATGTCTGTGAAGTTTCACAGTGTCTCAGGGACAGAGCAAGCACCCGCTGGGAGTGGCTGAAGCTGGAAACTGATCCTATGTGGGAGGGCAGGACAAGGCCTCAGCACCTAAGGCAGCCAAGCTACCTCAGTCTCAAGGAAAACATCCTGCCAGGACAAATTTGACCATTAGTTGCTAGGAAACCTTGTGTCTGGTGATACTAACCTTGCAAGGGTACAATAAACACCTGTTTGGGTCTTTTGCCCATCAGCAAACAGCCCCCCACCTGCCCCAGCTCTGGTCTCCTGCCTGTCTTTTCCTCCTTCCTGCTGCCTTTCTCCCGGAGCACACCAAGACACCAACGAGTCTCCTCAGTCACCGTTCGGTGGGGTCGGCCAGCCCTGGTCTTCCCCGAGGGGTCCTAGACATCTCCGGCCGCCCTAGGACCCTTGGGAGCAGGGGCTCACTGCTGCGGTCACGGTGCTGAACCAGAACAGGGCTGGAGTCTCACGGGCTGCACACAGCCCCAAGGCCTCGACCCGGCTGTGCGCTCCATCCCAGACGTCTGGGTGGGCCGCTGCTCCAGGCCACAAGGGCCGGGGAGAAGCAGGGGCATGCTTCCCAGCTCCCGGAGGTCCCGTGTTCCTTGCTGGTGACCCCACCCCACTCCGTGAGCCCAGCAGCACTGCATCTCCAGGTCTCTGGCTGCTCTCCTTCATTCTCCCCATGACCCGATGACCCATGGGGTTCCCTGAGGTGGTCACAGATCACTGCCCTCTCAGACTCTTAACTCAGTGGAGTCCTTGGTGACCTGTTTGGAGAACAGGGGACTTGGAGTCAACTGTCTCAGAGGCCATTATTCTATGCCACTGTAGTCAAGAGTGTGACCACAGGGGGGATGACAGCTGCATGCTCCCTGTGGAGCCCAGGGTATGCCACCTCCCCTGCCTCAGTTTCCTCACATGCAAAGGGGGGGGCGAAGCTGTCAGAGGAGCAGGGAGGTGACGTGTGAAGTCCGCAGTAGGGCAGGTTGTGAGAGGCGGGGTGAAAGTTTGTGTTTGCGTAGCCATCAGGGTTAGAACTGGGGGGAGATGTGTTAGAGGGAAGGGGGGAAGAATAGGAAAGGAGGAGAGGGAAGAGGAAGGGGAGGAGGAAGGATGTCCATAGAGACAGGAAGCTGCCTGTACTCGCAGGAAGCTCTGGGGACTCCAAGGGGTCCTGGCCCCTGCTCCTCTCCGACTTCCCAACAGGCCTGGTTCCAGGTATGCAGCAGGAGCTCAGCTTCGTGGGAGTTCGTTTGTTTACCGCAGGGCAGCAGGGCAGAGGCTTAGCCTGGTGGTTTATAGAATGTGGCTCAGGCCAGGGGCCACGTGCTCACAATTGCAGGCCCAGGCCTGAGGAGTCCCCGGGCACTGCCCCACCCCTGCCCAGGCCACTCTGCATGACTCCTGAGTGGTAAGCTCACTCCGGAGGGAAGCCAGCCCCCGCCCAGGGCCTGCAGAAGGCCCCTCCTCCTGGGACTGGGGTGGCACAGACGTAGGTCAAGGGGGGACACAGAGGTGAAGATGCTCAGGTGTGGGTGGTGGCATACCCTGTGGCATCTTCACTTGGCTCCATGCTGCCAAGCAAGAGTGGACAACTCAGCCAGTGGGCAGGGCAGCTGTCCATCTGTCTCCTCCTTCCTGAGCCCAGCGAGCATCTCACCCATAGGCAGAGCACGCCCAGTACACAGGACCAAGGGACGAAAGACCAGGGGCCTAACCAGAGGTAGCCATGGGCCCGTGGCCTGCTGGGCTCACTGAATGGTCCCAGTCCTCAGTAAAGAGGGCGTGGGCTTCGGTCACTGGCCATGCACTCAGTGGACAGGGTCACTTGGGCCTCCCCGTTAGCACAGAGTGCCGAGTCACTCTGCAAGCCAGGACAAGAACGCTGGACCCTGCAGGCGGCCTGACCTGCACTCACCCCACCACTCTCCTCGGCCTGGCACGGCCCATCATGGAGGAAGGCCGGGAGGGCTCATCCGCGCTTGTCTCCCCCCATGACCCCAGGAGGAGAAAGCAGGGCAGGGAGAGTTCGTCATCTGGACTGTGACTTCATGCTCTGTCCTGCCCACAGCCGGGCTCCGGGCATCCCCAAGGCCATGCTGTCTTCCTCCATGGCAGAGGGGACCACGAGGGCAGGCAGGGGCACACGCTTCCGGCCAAGTCCCTGACCTGGGGTGCACGCGTGCATGTGTGCTGCGTCCACATGCTCACATATGTGCATTTGCACGGCCCCTGTGTGCACACGCATGGACGCACGTGTGAGCAGAGCTGAAGGCCAGCACCACTCCTTGAGCACACGCCTGGTCTGCGGCAGACACCTCCACCCTCTGCTGCCTGCTCCCCACTTCAGCCACCTGGGTGAGGCCATTCCAATGCTGCGGCGGCAGGGCCCTGGCTGACCCGGTGACCTGCAAAGCTGTCCCCACCCGCAACCTGGTCAGTGGATGGCCCAGGTGGCCTTCACACTGTCCGGGGCCTGGACTTAGTTTCGAGGCTGGGCTGTCTACTTCTCCAGCATCTGTTCACAGAGGTGGACTTGTGGAGGCTCGTGGGCAGGGACACAGAGCTTTTACTCTTCTCCTCCCTGACTTGAGCCCTGGCACATGGGCTGCTGGGGGCTCAGAAGCAGTTCAAGAGCAGCCAGGGGGAGGTGGTGAGGCTGCTGCCCACGGTGCCCCTGGGCGCCATCTGCTCCTGCATCACCCAGGCTCGGCGCCCTGGGCCTGTCCTGCCCACCATGGGCTCTGCAGCCCTTGGCTCAGACCTGAGCTGTCCCCTCACTCTGTCCACCCTTTAGACAGTCCTGCTGTGCACAGGTCCCCAGGCCCTGCTCGCGGCCCACCTCTGCAAGAGACTTGGGGACTCAGCTGAGGCCCCTTACGTGCTACAGAGCACAGGCACCAGCGGGTGCGGCCTGGACCACCTGCAGCCCCCAGCCCCTCAGGCTGCTCTTCCTGGGCTGCAGGAAGCAGGGTGGGGATGGCGAGAGGTTGGGGTCAGGTGGGATAAGTCCTGAGGGGAGGGGCACAGCCCCAGGACCCAGGGCAGGGCGAGGTTCAGGTCAAGGGGACCCGCTCATCCAGGTGAGGAACCGGGATAGGGTGGGGCCTCAGCTCCAGGCTGAGCTGCCCCGCAGAGGGGGAGGAGCGAGGGCGGGGGTGAGGCTGGACCAGCCCAGCGCCAGGAAGCAGCCTCACCAGGCCTGGGCCTGGCAGAGGCGGGGCCTCGGGTGGGTCCAGATGGCAAAGTGGGGTGCGGCAGATGGGCTGAGAGCAGGAGCCCAGGGTCCCCATGGAGCACCAGTTGAACACCAGCCCTGGAAGGAGGACCTGCTCGGAGTTCCAGGGTAGAGGCTAAGGGCAGTTATCTTTGGTGGCCGCAGGTGACAGAGGCTGCGCTGTCGATGCTTGCCTGCCCCCACACTTTCCGGAACTCTCCTTGGCACAGTGGCTACCACCCTGGACTGCAGGGCCTGTCCTATCTGAGGGGCAGAGGTCTGAGTTGGTGGCCTGGGGCACCAGTCCTAGGGACCGGGAACTCAGTGACCTCAGCCAGCCACCAAGCTGCCCAGCCAGGTGGCCGTGCCTGGGGAGGACACACAGGCACCCTGGCCAGCCCTGCCCCCAGGACAGCGGAGGTGACCTCGGGCTCCTGCTAGAGATACCATCGAGGCCAAGGCACCATGCAGGGGCCTGAGGCTGCCAGAGCCCAAGCCCCCAGCACCGGCAGAACAGGAGGACACGCGGCCTCGTGGCCACCACCCAGGGTGCTGTGTCTTGCACAGAGGACTCGGTCTGGGGCAGAAGCCATGGTGTGACCTTGTGTGGGGTGGCCTTTGGACTCTTGGGGCCACGTCACCCGGACACTGGCGAGAAGCCCTGCTGCCTGATGGCTCTGGGGATGGCGGCGCTTGCGACACTGTGTCTGTGTTGCCCCACTCTGCCCCGACCTTGAGTATCCCTGGGTCACCAGGCAGAGGCGCTGGCGGTGCCAGGAGGCAGAGCTTGGGCAGCTGCCGCCTTGCTGGGCTGGGCCAGGGGTGCGTATCTGGGACGGCTGGGTCACCTCCTGCCAGCCCCCTCCACCCCAGGCAAGGCCTCAGCCAGCTGTGGCCAGTTGCAGAGCTGGGCATGCAGGAGATGCCAACCACCAGGCAAAAGGCGGGCTGAGCTGCCTGGAGCTGGGTCGCCGTGCCTTCATGGGTGACTTGGTAGCTGAGCATCCCACATGGAGGTCATGCCAGACTCACCATGCAGCCCTGTCCTGGCCACCCCGTCTCTTCCCTTTCCAGGGCCATGCTGGGTACAGAGCTTGTACCCCGCAGCCAGCACCCGTGGCCTCGGCCATCATCCCTCGCCTCTGCCTTCACCTGTGCAGTTCCCCACACTGCGATAATGCCCACCAAACCCCTCTGTGGCTCCTGTGGCCCCAGGCAGGAGTAGTGGCCCTCACACCCTGGCTCCAGGCCCTGGGCCTGCCAGGAGCTTCCCACCCGGGGGCTGCATGCCGGCTCCTGCTTGCCCCTGACCCCTGCCTCACCCCGTTCCTGTGCCTGGCGATGTGGGTCAGTGGTTCCCCTGCTGCCACTCCAGGAAGCCCTCGCCGACCCCAGAGCCCACATGTCACACCTCCCACGGCTTCTGGTCACCTGCGCTGTGATTCTTTCCTGCCAGACAGATCTCTCCCCAGGCGATGGGGGCGGGGGGACACTCGAGGTGTGCTGGGTGCAGGGGCCACCACTGGTCCTCGGTGCATCTGCTGTTGGGTGCGACCTTGGGGCTGCATCCCCCCTGGGGTCCCTGTCCACAGCTGTGAAGTGGGGAGCAGCGCCTGTGCTGACAGTGACCTGTGCTGGAGACCAGCACCCTTCCAGTGACACTCATAGGGCCCATGCTGTCCCTTGGCTGTGTGACCTGGGGTCAGCCGCATCAGCCTGTGATGGGACAGCGGAGGAGTGGGGAGAAGTGAGGACCCACAGTGGGGTTCTCTGAGGGCGGGGGGCAGTGTCAGGAGGCTGTGGCCTCAGGAGGCCCACGCAGGCCCACCGTGCCGGCCCCGCAGCCCGGCTGTCCCAGAGGCCTCCTCTGTGCCCTGCCTTGCCTGGCCCAGGTCTCAGGGCACAAGGGCACCTGGTGTCACCCCAGCCCCTTCTGCCTCCTGTGCCTTGTCCCTTCTCCATCCAGGGAGTCTTCGGTCACAAAACGCCACTGCACCAGTGCCACATGGAGCCCTGGCCTTGCCCTGTCCAAAGGGGATCCCTCTGTCACCAATTCCAGGACAGGCCGAGTCTTGCGGAGGACACAGAGCTGGGAACAGAGAGGAGACGGCAGCAGGTCACACCCAGCATCACGACGACATGCGTCCTGCTGTGCGGGATGGCCGGTGTTGGACAGCGCAGGTGTCTTAGTCTCTTTCAGGACGCCCGCAGCTCCAAGGGGGAGGAGCTTACTGTGGCTCTGTCCATGGTCCACTCGCTCCAAGGCAGGAACATGGCAGGGGGCTCTGGTGGAGGGAGCTCATAGCATGGCG